>CM033464.1:1495761-1548261 GCA_019425755.1 Amaranthus cruentus
AAAGTAGGTAAGTAATAAAAAGCGTGATTTGAGCATAAAGAAGTTAGGGTTTATATTATGTTTAATTTAAAAGTATTACTTTGTGTAAGTTCATGAGTCTTAGCTTAAATTAAGTTATATCTGGATAGAATTTAAAGTGTGCAAGTATTAAAAAGTGTGATTTGAACTTTAATAAGTTAAAATTGATATTAGGATGAATTTAAAAGTAGTATGTACTACTTTTGTGGTTTGGATGGTGTTTTATTAATTGAAGAATCTTGTACAAGAGTACTTTGTTTTAGATTAAGTGACTCTTACATGAGGTTAGGTAGACTTATTAGTCATACTTTGAATGTGCATAGGTGTTCTGTTCATACGAGAAGCTTAAGAACCTCACATTTGGTGGTTGCGGTAACTTTTTGTCTTGCAGTTGCAATTACAGGTGCGCATACAGAGTATCTAACTACTATATGCTATTGCTTAAAAATATTATCGATAGTTGTGATTAGATGCATTGTTTTAGAAGTATGAAGTACTAACAAGTAAATTTTTATATATGAATAGCTTTCGGTATGCGAATCTCTCGAACCTAGATTGGAATAGATGCATAGAACGAAGGTAATAGTAGAGGTTTAGAATTATCGATAGAATTACATTGTATTTACTTGGAGTCGGAATGATTCCTTTATATATGAATTCAAGTTGTATAAGTGAATTACCAGTGGGTCTTGCAAGCCCTATGGTTCTCATTGATAGCAAAGGTATATGTCAGTTACCAGTAGGCCTTGCAAGCCTCATGGTTCTCACTGATGGCAAAGCTATATGTGAGTTACTGGTGGGCCTTGCAAGCCCCATGGTTCTCATCGATAGCAAGAGTATATGTGAGTTACTGGTGGGCCTTGAAGCCCCATGGTTTTCATTGATAGCAGAGGTATATGTGAGTTAATGGTGGGCCTTGCAAGCGTCATGGTTCTCATTGATAGCAAAGGTAAATGTGAGTTACCGGTGGGCCTTACAAGCCCTATGGTTCTCCTTCATAGCAAAGGTATATGTGAGTTATCCGTGGGCCTTACAAGCCCCATGGTTCTCATTGATTGGAAGAGTATATTTGAGTTATCGATGGGCCTTGCAAACCCCATAGTTCTCATTGATAGCAAAGGTGTATTATTTGAGTTACCGGTGGGTCTTGCAAACCCCATGGTTCTCATTGATAGGAAGAGTAAGTTTGAGTTTTTAGTTAGTCTTGCAAAACCGCAAGATTCTCATTAGTAGAGAGTTTATTCATTGGTACAAGATTTATAGTGAGAAGTACCTTGTGGGTCTTGCAAACTGCAAGGGTTTTCCATCATAAAAAGCTTACGCCGATGTAAAGAAACCTTATGGAGTTAATGATCCCAAGGATATATTATGATTATACTTACTTTAAGGTATACAAGCTTTTAAGGATAGACGTTAAGCAGTCTGTTGATGCCCTTATATGAGTTGACACTATGCGTGTTTATCAGAGTTTATGTTTTGAAAAGAGGAGTGTTAAGACTTACATTCTACCCCGGAACGCATTGTTCGGGTTCGAAAGGAAGAAATGAGATTAACAAGTATAAATGGATGATAAATGGTTTTTTCTTGTGTCTTATAACATGATGTGATATAGTATGTTGGCCTTATTATATTTGGTATTAGTTACTGACGTGTACATGTTGGTGTTAATATTTGACTGTTTTTTGACTTTCTATGATTGTCCTGCTATGATACATTGGTCTTTGGTCTAATGTTGAGCAGTAGGAGGATCATAGATTGGCGTACCAAGTATTTGGAGCATCTTTTGTATCGCTTTGTGGGAGTGTGGAGTGCGAAGCATAACTCGTGTTATGCAAGCGTCTTTTGATTTTGTTGTTCTTATGTCTTTTGTAAACTTTATGTTGTATATGTTTTTGGCATGAGGCATTGAGTCCTCTGTTGTATTTTCATAATTCTGCAGCGTAGTTTATGGTTTTGTATGTTTTATTTCTTTTTAAAACTCGAGAGTCAACAGTGGAACCACGATCCATGCTTGTCACGATGATTTGAGGAGCCGACGATGAATCATTCCGTCGTGGTACAAGATTTTAAACGCCATGATGCCTTGGATAAGTTTAGTTATTTTATTGTGTTTTATCTTCCATCACGCCTTCGATTTTAGTCGAAATGCTGCCGGAGTTTATACTCACCTTTATAAAGTTTAGTATTATTTTATTTATTTTATTTTAATGTAACACCCGAATTTCCTTCCATCCTTTGCGCTTTTGATTTCGCATAAGGGGTCTGAAATCCAGGGGTGTTACAATAACCTACCGTAATTTCATGGACAATTCCCATTTCTTGGAAATAACACATGTTAGTGCAAGTATCAATACTTATGTTAATGACGTTAACTTTAATCATAATATCGGAAAAACTGTCTCACAATAACTACACCACATGGGTTCGTCTCATGCACCTCTCAATCGGAGGATCGGGAAAGCTCAATCATATTACTGCTTCCCCTCCATCAAAAGACTCAACTGAATTTAACAAATTGGCTCAGGATGACTATGGTTTCATAGCCAAAATTTTAAGCAATATCAGTCCGGAACTAGTCTCACAATTCCTTCACTATCCCTCAGCCAAGCCATTATGGGAAGGTTTGGAATTGTTGTACAGCAGCAAGTAAGATTTGCTTCAAATCTATGACTTAACCATGAAAGCCAACAACTTAAAACAAAAAAAGACACAATTGAGTCTTTTTTTAGCAAATTGACGGCAATTTGGCAAGAATTGGATCGTCGCATCCCAAACACAATGACGTCCCCCACCGATTTCACCACTTATAATGAAATCTAACAAAAACATTGGCTATACCAATTTGTGTCAGGACTCAATAACACATATGTCAAAGATAGGAGAGAACTCTTGAATCGTGACAAACGCCCCACAGCAGAAGACGCTTATGCAACAATTCAAAGAGAAATCGTACGTCGAGGCATCATGACCAGTGGCGACATGGAGGAACTTACCGAAATTAGCGGTGGGTTAGTTACAAAACACATAAATAAATACTCATCACAGAGGGATGATAGAGCCAAACTGAAGTGTAGTCATTGTGGAGGTTCTAGACACATGAGAGACGGGTGCTACAGGATTATAGGGTACTCGGAGTGGTGGTCTGATCCGTTAAAAAGAAGAGAGCCACGACAGGTCAGTGACAAGGGCAAGGCAACAGTAGTGGTGAATGAAACTAAAAAATTAGAGGAAGAACCAAGTGAGATCAGTGAAGAGGAGACAAAAATGGTCGATGAGAAAATTTCTCATGTGCCGCCATTAACACGAAGCAAAGGAGGAGGAGACTTTTTAAGGGTATTCTCAAAAGAAATGAGAAAGCCCACATACCAATTTAGGACACTTGATCTGGTTGTTAAAGGGGGTGGTGTCCCTCATTTTATTTCATTTTCTTCCTTGAATTATTATGCTCCTATTAATATACTTGATTCTGTGAATGTTGTCTTAAAAGGATTTTTGACTGTGGTGCCACCGAATCTATGTCTTTTGACCCTACAGACTTTATCGAAATCAACCCATCCCCGAAAAAATTTATTCAGACTGCTAATGGTGCTCTTATGACTGTCAACGGGTGTAGAAAAATTCAAATTGGTGAAATTGAGCTTCCTAATTGCCTGTTTATTCCCGAATTGAACTATAAATTACTTTTGGTTAACCATCTCACTAAATGCCTTCCTTACTCTGTGTTAATTACCTCTGGTGTATGTCATGTGCAGGAGAATCAGACCGAGAAGACTATTTGGAATGGTACTAAGCGAGATGGCCTTTACTTCCTTCAATTATGATCGCCTCAAGGGAATGCAACTCTTGCTCGGGAATCATTAGAGCACCAGCTCTGGGTATGGCATCGCCGGCTAGGTCACCCATCTTTTAGTTATTTAAAGTTCTTATTCCCTTCTTTAACTAAAAACATTTCCAGTTTTAATTGTGAATCTTGTGTACTGGCAAAAAGCCACAAACATTCTTATTTGTCTAGTACAAGTCATAATAGAGAACCATTTGCTCTTATTCATACTGATGTGTGGGGTCCCTCCCCTAATAGTACCCCCCCTTGGCTATGCATAGTTTGTGACTTTTATTGATGATTGTACTCGTATGTGTTGGGTTCATTTCTAAAACATAAATCTGAAGTTCTAAACACATTCATCACCTTTTACAAAATGATTCACACACAATTTCAAACTAGGATTTAAATTCTTCGATATGATGGGGGTGGGATTACATTGATAAAAACCTTAGACAATATTGCCTTAACAAGGGAATGATCTATCAAAACACATGTCGGGATACCCCTCAACAAAATGGGGTAGCTGAACGCAAAAGCAACACTCTCCTTGAAATGACCCGAGCCATGATGTTTGAGGCACACGTTCCATCCTTTTTTTGGCCTGAGGCAATAAAACCTGCAAACTATCTCAGTAACCGTCTTCCGCACAAAAAACTCAACCACAAAACTCCTCTATCCCACCTCCAGCAGTTCAAACCCATACCATCCATTCCCTCCTTACTTCCCCGTATTTTTGAAAGCACTATCTTTATCCACCTTCCAAAATCCCCGCATCACAAACTTGAAGCCTGGGCTACCAAATGCCTGTTTTTTGGGTATTGGACTCACTAGAAAGGATATGTGTATTATGACCCTCATTTAAAAACAATCATCACCACACTTGATTGTAACTTCTTTGAAAACACCTTTCATTACCTGCATGATTGTCGAGGGGAGAGTAACATTGACAATCTTAACTGGTTAACCTATCCCATTCAAAGCCCTCCTAGTTATCCTAAGCATTATGACAGGACCACGGAGAAACAAACTAAAGGACTAGGAACAAGCTCAACACCTCAAGTATCATGCCAAATCGCCATTCTCATCTCTGAAACTCCCACTGAGATTGTACACGATGAGGTAATTAATAATGAACCTAAATCTCCCTTAATTGATGAACCACTGCAAAACCCACCAACATATCATCTCCCTCCTAGAACCACTCGGGGAATCCCTCCTCTAAGGTATAACCCTAAATTTGAAGCCTAAAGATCAAAATACCCCATCTCATAACAAACTCAAAATTTGTCCCAAATAGCCAAACCCTTCACTACCTATCATCTCCCTCCTAGAACCACTCGGAGAATCCCTCCTCTGAGGTATAATCCTGAATTTGAAGCCTAAAGATCAAAATACACCATCTCACAACAAACTCAAAATTTGTCCCAAATAGCCAAAGCCTTCACTACCTCCCTCTATTCAACACAAATCCCAAAAACCTTAAAGAAAGCTCTAAATCACCCAAAATGCAAACAAGAAATGGAAGAGGAGATTAGGGCACTTGAGAAAAATAGGACATGGAGTAAGTGTGTTATACTGGAAGGGAAGAAAATGGTATGGTGCCGATGGGTATTCATAATAAAGTATAAAGCTGATGGTACTCTAGAAAGGTATAAAGTTCGATTAGTGGCTAAAGGTTATACCCAAACTTATGGGGTTGATTAGTCTGAGACCTTCTCTCCTGTAGCTAAAATTGACACTATTATAGTTCTCCTTTACCTTGTTGCGAATAAAGATTGGCCCTTGCACCAACTCGATGTCAAAAATGCCTTTCTTCATGGCAATCTGGAAGATGAAGTGTATATGAAAGCTCCCCTAGGAATTTCTCAGGAATTCTCTAAAGGGGAGGGATGCAGATTAAACAAAGCTCTCTATGGATTGAAATAGTGTCCTAGAGCATGGTTTGGCCGGTTCACCACTACGATGAAAATGTTTGGATACCGACAAAGCAATGCTGATCTGTAACACCCCGCAAATTCCATGTTAATTAATTATAATTTAAATCGCGATTAAAAATAATTTATTTTTACATTATTATTAAACATCAGAAATTTAATATTTTGACCCCATAAATATGTATTAACAAAGCGATGAACATGTTTAATTATATGGGATATTATTACTTAATAAAAATTAAATAAGTTAATAATAATCGTAATAGTTTCGTTCTTAAATTCGAGCCAAACGAAGTTTCAATTTTAAGTATTCGGGTTAATATTTATGGGCCTCGTGAATAGAATAGCCCAAAGTAATTGTGGGTTAGGGTTTAGTTTTTGAAAATTAAAACCCCATTTGTTTTGAGAGGGAGCCGTCATTTACCATCTTCTTCCTCCCTTAAGCTTCCTCTTCTCTCTCTCCCTCACATTCACCCTAACTCCACAACCACCGTGACCTCCACCACCTTCCCGCTGTTTTGAGCCACCACGAGCACCACACCAAGCAGCCGGCAGCAGGACACGACACCTTCCCCACCGCGCGCCAGCTTGCTACCACCACACGGCTGTCTCAGCCATTTTGGGAAGCTTCTCCACCACCTTAGCCACCTCTTTCTCCCTCTTCTCTTATTTTCTCATTGTAAGACATCTTCTTCTTCTTCTTGTGTGAATTACTTAAACTCTTCTCCTTAATGTTATTTTTATTCTTATAATTTCAATTTATATGAATGTTGGTGTGTTATTAAATTTAATTGTTGTTTATGCTCAAATTTGATTTGGGGTCAAGAGTTAGGAGTTTGAATTTGAAATAGATGAGTTAGGGTTTGTTTCAAGGTTGAATATAAGGGTTGTATGTGTTGTTTTATGCATTTTGAGGGGGTAATTAGTAAGTGGACAGCTTTTATTAATTTCATTTATATGTTATTATCGTTGAATGATGGTGGTGTTGATGGTAGAAAATGGTTACGGTTGTTAGTCCTTATAAGAGGTGACTAATTATTGCTTATATATGACATTAATCATAATAATGTGACTAGAATTGTTAATATCTATCGTATGGATTAAATGATAATAATAGTTACTAAGTGGAGATTTAAAGTAGCTAGTGTCACAAATGAAAATGAAAATTTTGGTCATGGTTGTAGTGAGTCGTTTGTACGTAGTTGAGTTTGGCTGTCATATTGATATGTTCAATGGTATCGCTAAGTTGTGTGACTTTGACCTAAGTTATACGAGTCGTTGTTAGTCTTCAAACTACTTGACTCGCTCATCATCTTATTCTAAAACCTTGGAAAAGTAACAAAGCATTGATACTATGAGTAATATGATTGATATTAAGTGTAACCTCATATATTATGTGTTCTTGAACTTTCCCATAAATAGTTTGATTAGAGCACACAAGCGTAGGGTCGCGTCCTTTTCACTTGAACATATCTTGATGAAGAATTGACTAGACTCTAATGTCATATTTGATTGAAATTGATGGCATAGTTCATGTGTGAACATGAGTTGAGGTTATCACATTAGTACGTTTAAAGTGCGTATTAGCTTGAATTGAAACTTGTTTGACTAATAGTGTAGTTTGTATGGAGCCAATACTTCTTAAATGATGTGAAGTAGGCTTATTAGTCTTAAGTATCTAATTCTTGTTTGCATCTTACATTATGTACTCATTAAGTATTAATGTTATATAAGCTATGCATGCCTTTGAGTTCCCAGTGAACAACTGTGATTACGATAAGTTCAAGTTGGTCTATGTAGTAATAGTAGAGACTGAGACTGAGTGTCTCGTGATTAGAGTGTGGAAATGAGCTCTGTATTGATAAAATAGCAAGTTTAGTCGATTATTGTGGCTCCCCTGGTTAGGGTACTCCAGTGGGTTTAGTTTCCGAAGGTAGGACCATCTATAAAGGGTCGTCGTACGGGGGTATGTTCATACTTTACCATTGGGCGCCGGTATGGCCCGTCACCGCCCTTGGTTGAGGTGTTGCCATGTGGGTCTTGCAAACCCTATGGTGGCCTCTAGTCACATATGTTAGGTATGCTGGCTCCACCAGTTTGGTACCCCAGTGGCTTTAGTTCCCGGAGGTAGGATCATCTCTATATGGTCGCTGTACGGGGGTATGTTCATATTTTACCATTGGGTGCCGGTATGGCCCGTCACCGCCCTTGGTTGAGGTGTTGCCATGTGGGTCTTGCAAACCCCAAAATGGTGGCCTCTAGTCACATACATATATAATTGGAAACGGTTAAGATTTGGTGCATGTGATACCGAGAAGTTATGAAGTCAAAGGATTGAAGAGGATAGGATCGACATTGATTAGTATGATATAATGTTTAGGGGTAATGAGTAGTACTTGGCGTGTGGTGAAATCACTTTTACATTGTGTTATACTTTGTTAATGTTAATTATGCCTTAATTTGATATTATTTGGTTCTTGCGTTACTGTTTGATTTGTTTGATATGGCCCTTTCTATGGTACTGTGATAACGTTTGATATATCTTTGTCTTACGTTGACAGGAGGGTGATTATACCGGACTATGAGTGACAACGATCTTTTCATTGCATTTTGGGGGCTGTGGGTAATGTTTGGATTACAATGGATCCATTTGTGAAATTGATATGTAGTTGTTCTCTTATAGCTATGTTTTGGGGCTTGGGCATTTGACCTCTCTTTTGTATAACTTAATTTCCGCTGCAAACTTTCTAGCTGTATATTCTTCTGTTTCCTTGTTTGAAAACTCAAGTGTTACATGGGAACCACGATCCATGTTTTGTAGATAGTTTGGAGAAGCCGGCGATGAGACGATCCGCGGTGATATATTTTGTTAGGCCATCGATGCCTTTACGCTTTTTTGTTTATATATGTTGTTTGTCTCTCTCACGAGCCCATTTTAGGGGAAGATCTTTGTGAAATTTCTACTTATTTCTTTATTTATTTATTTCTCCCTTTTTTTTATCTCTTTCTTTTTTGTAACACCCGAATTTCCTTCCGTACCTTGCGGTTTCGTTTTCGTATAGTGGGTCGGAAATTCAGGGGTGTTACAGGTGGTTACCAGAGCCAGTGGTTCCTGTTTGAAACACGTGTGTTTTCATTCGAAATGTTAAAGCGAAATTTCCGTGTGAGTATGGGTAGATTTGGGTTAGGTGTATTTTACATGTTCGTGCATCTTTATTGTTATTGCAAATGTAAGTTACATGGTTATGCGTATGATTTTTACGATTACTGTCAATGGTAGAATTGAATCCTAAATGATACTTGGAAATCTGGTCATTATATGTTTTAATTTGTGCAAAAAGTCATGATCTACGAAAACATAAAGGTGGAAACTTGAAAATTTTGTTAAGTAGTTTACTTTGGTGATGAACCATAACAATAATGATTATATATATTGTATATATGGTTAGATTCAGATAAAACTGTGTGTATATTATTACGATTGATGATATGTTTAAATCTCCGTAACTTAGTTGTTTACCCATATGCTAGTTCTTTGTTTTTGAAGGTGGGGCCTTGAGTATGTCGAGGCATGAAAAAAAAAAAAATAAAAAAATAAAAAAAAATAAAAACAAAAATAAGAGTGCAAGTATAATTGGAATTGGTGCGCAAATTATGTCCTTAATGCGGGATATCCTAAGCTGGAATGAATTTGAAACTTATCTCTTTCGCTCTGGGAATCGTGGTTGCAGGAAAATGCCTCCGTTATCTAGTAGTCGGATGAGGCGTCGTTCGTCTAACCAAGCAATGAGGGATCTAGTGATGGAGCTTGCCGAGGAAAGAAAGGCAAAGTCTGAGTCCAATGTTCAGACGGCTGCCTTCATAAGTAAGAGGATTTTGCAGAACAAGCCTCCAGTTTTCACGGGAGCTGGAGAGTCCGCAGCCCTGGAGATTTGGCTACTGGAGTTCGATAAAATATTTAATGTGGTGCAATGTCCTGAGCATTTGAGGGTAGATCAAGCTGCTTTCTACCTTCAAGAAGAAGCTGACTACTGGTGGTCAAACACTAGAGATAACTTGATGAGCGATCCTGAGCATCCGTTGGCATGGGCAGATTTTAAAAAGGCAATTAGGGAGAAATTTTACCCGCCTTACATCAGAAAGCAAAAATCAAATGAATTTTCGAAATTTGAGATGGGTGACCAGACAGTAGACGAATACTACAAGAAGTTCATGGAGTACGTCAAGTTTTGCCCCGATGATGTCCCTACCGAAGAGAAGAAGATGCAGAAATTTGAGTTGGGGCTGAACAATGACGTGCAAGTGCATATCGACAGTGATAGGTACACCACTCTAGATGCGATGTACCAAAGGGCTGCTCAAGTAGGAAGTTTGATCAAGAAGGATAAAGGAAAGAAGCTCGAGACTGATAACGTGGGAACCAACAGTGCAGAGAAACGGAAAGAAATCTTCCAGCAGCAACATCATTTCCACCAGAACAAGAAACATAAGATTTTTTCTCATCTTGACAGAAATGGTAGAAATGGCAAGCCTCCACACGGGGGTTTCGGTAATCAAAGGAAGAATGGGGATTATTACGGCAAGGAAAGAGTTTTCATATGCCGCAAGTGTTTCAACAACCACCCAGGGAAGGATTGTAATGGAAACTTGGTGGATTGTCGTTTTTGTGGCAAATTAGGTCATCGTGAGTTCGAATGTTATGCTAAGCATGGGCATCCTAATCAGCAGAGTGGTGGACATCAAAATGTCAAACAGAAGCACCTTGGGAACCAGAAGATGGGGAATGACTATCGTGGCCAAAATCATCATCATCAGAGAAACGGGAATGGTAATCGAGCCACTCAAAATAACTATAGAGTCGGGGGATCTAATGGAAACAGAAGCACCTTGGGAACCAGAAGAGTGCGAATGCGTTTCATGTGAATTCGATACACTGTAAAGGTGTTATTTGATACTTGGAGCATCGAATTCTTTTGTGTCTGCATCAAAAATCGAAGGGTTGGGATTAAAGGATCCTGAATCCTCAATCTTACGTAGTGATTGTCATCCGTCGGGGAGTGTTGTATCAATGCAATAGGGTATCTGAGGGAGTTCCTTTGACCATTGGGGAGTTGCTTTTCCTAGTGACTTATCTGAGTTAGAGATGGATGACTAGATGTTATTCTCGGAATGGATTGGTTTTGGTAGATATAAAGCATTAGTTGAGTCGCGAGAAGCGAGGTAAGACTTGTTGGGCCGAGGAAGAGAGTGAAATATGGTAAGGTTTCTTGGGATTACAAGCTAAAGGTAGTATCATCCTGAAGATGAAAAGGTTTTACGGGGCGGTCGCCATGCTATCTATGTCATGTTAGGAAGATAGAGGATGAGGTTACGACTCAGAATCATTCCTATTGTAAATGAATTGTGGATGTTTTTCGAAGGAGATCACAGGATCCACTTGAGAATTTGAGTTTACCATAGACTTAGTTCGGTAGGGACCTATATCAAAGAGCCTTTATAGGATGGCTCCGGCCGAGATGGAAAGAACTAAAAAGCAAGTGGAAGAGTTGTTAGAAAAAGGGGTACATCAGAGTGTTTGCTTAGGGTGCACCGGTGTTGTTAGTTCATAAGAAGGATGAGGAGCATGAGGCTGTGCATTGATTGCAGAGAGTTGAATAAGGTTCTGAAAAACAAATATCCTCTACAGAAATTGTTGACTGTTTGACCTAACTAAAGGGGCTGGAATGTTTTCCAAGATTGACTTGAGATCGGTATCATCGATTAGGATTGGAGAAAGATGTACCAAAAACGGCTTTCAGAACTCGTTATGGACACTTCGAGTTTACGGTAATGCCATTTGGACTGACAAATGCACCAGCAGCCTTTATGTGTTTGATGAATCAGGTGTTTAGTGCATGTCTTGATAAGTTCTTCGTGGTATTCATTGATGATATCTTGGTGTATTCGAAGGATAAGGAAGAACACGAGCAACACTTGAGAAAGGTATTGCAGATGCTTCGGGATAATCAACTGTATGCCAAGTTTTCTAAGTGTCAGTTCTGGCTTGAAAAAGTGTCATTCCTGGGTCATTTTATCTCCAAAGAGGGCGTTTCCGTTGATCCAGCTAAGGTTGAGGCAGTGAGAGATTGGCCTACACCGAAGAATGTGACCGAGATTCGAAGCTTTTTGGGTTTAGCGGGTTATTATAGAAGATTTGTTAAGGATTTTTCAAAGATTGCTCGCCCCATGACCAATCTGATGAAGAAAGACAAGTATGAGTGGACTGAGGATTGTGAAGTAGCCTTTCAAACATTGAAGGAGAGATTGACTACCGCCCCAGTATTAACCTTTCCAGACAGCACGTCTGAATACCTCGTGTATAGTGATGCATCGAAAAATGGGTTAGGGTGTGTGTTAATGCAGGATAGAAAGGTTATTGCTTATGCATCGAGGCAACTTAAACCACATGAAGTAAATTACCCAACTCACGACCAGGAGTTAGCAGCCATTGTCTTTGCTTTGAAAATTTGGAGACATTACTTGTATGGAGTGAAGTGTAAGATTTATACTGATCATCAGAGCTTGCGATACTTGTATACACAACAAAATTTGATTATGAGGCAACGAAGATGGCTAGAATTGATTAATGACTATGACGTGGAGTTTAATTACCATGAGGGTAGGGCTAATGTAGTAGCCGATGCTTTGAGTAGGAAAACCAATCATTCTGTAGCTTCCTTGACTGCTCCTAGAGAGTTGCAGAGAGACATGAAGAGAATAAATCTCGAGATTGTGCAGCATGGGGAGCTAGAGTCCCGGTTAGCCGCCTTATCCATCCGGCCTTCAACTTTTTGAAGAAATTCTCGCAAATCAAGTGAGTGACTCCTTATTAGAGAAAACGAGGGAACATGTTAAGGAAGGAAAAGCTGAAGGATTCACGATATTCGAGGATGGTAGCATTCGATACAAGGGTAGATGGTGTGTACCTTCTTCTTGTACAGGACTCAAGGATAAAATCTTGACAGAGGCTCATAGTTCGAAGTATTCAGTTCACCCAGGAGGAGATAAAATGTATCAAGACCTGAAGCAAACATTCTGGTGGTCTAGGATGAAAAGAGATATTGCTGAATTTGTTTCCAAGTGTTTGACCTGTCAGAAAGTAAAGAGTGAGCATAAGAGGCCTGCAGATTTACTCCAACCTTTGGATATTCCTGTATGGAAATGGGATGACATCTCCATGGACTTTGTTTTGGGTTTTTCCGAGGACTAGGTCGGGAAATGACACGTTATGGGTGATCGTAGATAGACTGACCAAGAGCGCAAGGTTTATTCCGATGAATAATCAGTGGAGTATGGATCAGTTGGCTCAAGCTTACCTTAAGAATGTTGTGCGATACCATGGTGTCCCTAGGTCTACAGTTTCTGACCGAGATACTAGGTATGTGTCAAAATTTTGGGAAGCTTTCCAGGCAGCTTTGGGTACAGAACTTCTAAGACGCACATCTTTTCACCCTGCCACAGATGGACAGACCGAGCGCACTAATAGGACTCTCGAGGATATGTTACGAGCTGTAGCCTTGGAGAGGCAAGGATCATGGGATGAGTCTCTCGACATGGTGGAGTTCTCATACAATAATAGTTATCAAGCGAGCATACAGATGGCACCTTTTGAAGCCTTATATGGTCGTCGGTGTCGCAGCCCGGTATGTTGGGATGATTTCAGCGAGTCTGTCACCTTGGGTCCGGCTATGTTAGAGGAGATGACTGATCAAGTAAAACTGATTAGAGAAAAACTTAAGCCAGCCCAGGATCGACAAAAGTCCTACGCAGATCTCAAGAGAAGACCTGATGAATTCGTCGTAGGGGATTATGTGCTGTTGAGAGTTTCGCCGATGAAAGGAGTCATGAGGTTTGGCAAGAGGGGAAAATTGAGCCCCAAGTTTATAGGACCTTATGAAGTCACAGAGAAGGTGGGAAAGGTCGCTTACAATCTAACATTACCCAATGAGTTGGGTAAGGTCCATGACGTGTTTCACATTTCGCAACTAAAGCGATATGTTCCCGATAAATCTCATGTGCTAGATCCTGAGCCCTTAGACCTTGAGGAGAATTTGTCGTATGAAGAGAAGCCTATCGAGATTTTAGATTTCAAGGTGCGCAACACGAGGAGAAAAGACATAAAGATGGTGAAAATCTTATGGACTAATCAGCGCACACAAGAGGCAACATGGGAAACTGAGGATTCCATGCGTGAAAAATACCCACACCTTTTTCCCGAGGTTAGTGAGTTACGGGGTCGTAACTAAGTTTTAAGGGGGGTAGAATACGATAGAATTTCGCGCCTTTTCACGCGTTTCCTTCTTTAAATTGTGTATTATTGCATGTTTATCGGTGAAAATGTGTGTCCAATCACGTGTTTATTTATACTTGAATGCAAATTACTGTGGCTAATGAAGTTAATTTTTGAGAAACAATGAAAATGAAGTCATATTTGTATGTTTTAACGACAACCTGAGACATCCTTAATAAGAAGTTGTTAGGCACAAGGCTTTGGAGGAAGTTAATTTGGGATGAGGGGTAGAGAATTTTCATGTAGTAGAGTTTACTATTCTCAAGTTTCGGGGACGAAACTCCCTTTAAGGGGGGTAGTCTGTAACACCCCGCAAATTCCATGTTAATTAATTATAATTTAAATCGCGATTAAAAATAATTTATTTTTACATTATTATTAAACATCGGAAATTTAATATTTTGACCCCATAAATATGTATTAACAAAGCAATGAACATGTTTAATTATATGGGATATTATTACTTAATAAAAATTAAATAAGTTAATAATAATCGTAATAGTTTCGTTCTTAAATTCGAGCCAAACGAAGTTTCAATTTTAAGTATTCGGGTTAATATTTATGGGCTTCGTGAATAGAATAGCCCAAAGTAATTGTGGGTTAGGGTTTAGTTTTTGAAAATTAAAACCCCATTTGTTTTGAGAGGGAGCCGTCATTTACCATCTTCTTCCTCCCTTAAGCTTCCTTTTCTCTCTCTCCTTCACATTCACCCTAACTCCACAACCACCGTGACCTCCACCATCTTCCCGCTGTTTTGAGCCACCACGAGCACCACACCAAGCAGCCGGCAGCAGACACGACACCTTCCCCACCCGCGGCAGCAGCAGCCCGCGTCTGCACCACCACACGGCTGTCTCAGCCATTTTGGGAAGCTTCTCCACCACCTTAGCCACCTCTTTCTCCCTCTTCTCTTATTTTCTCATTGTAAGACATATCTTCTTCTTCTTCTTGTGTGAATTACTTAAACTCTTCTCCTTAATGTTATTTTGATTCTTTTTTAAGTTTGAATTTGAAATAGATGAGTTAGGGTTTGTTTCAAGGTTGAATATAAGGGTTGTATGTGTTGTTTTATGCATTTTGAGGGGGTAATTAGTAAGTGGACAACTTTTATTAATTTCATTTCCTTTAAGAGGTGACTAATTATTGCTTATATATGACATTAATCATAATAATGTGACTAGAATTGTTAATATCTATCGTATGGATTAAATGATAATAATAGTTACTAAGTGGAGATTTAAAGTAGCTAGTGTCACAAATGAAAATGAAATTTTGGTAATTGTTACTTTGACCTAAGTTATACGAGTCGTTGTTAGTCTTCAAACTACTTGACTCGCTCATCATCTTATTCTAAAACCTTGGAAAAGTAACAAAGCATTGATACTATGAGTAATATGATTGATATTAAGTGTAACCTCATATATTATGTGTTCTTGAACTTTCCCATAAATAGTTTGATTAGAGCACACAAGCGTAGGGTCGCGTCCTTTTCACTTGAACATATCTTGATGAAGAATTGACTAGACTCTAATGTCATATTTGATTGAAATTGATGGCATAGTTCATGTGTGAACATGAGTTGAGTTTATCGCATTAGTACGTTTAAAGTGCGTATTAGCTTGAATTGAAACTTGTTTGACTAATAGTGTAGTTTGTATGGAGCCAATACTTCTTAAATGATGTGAAGTAGGCTTATTAGTCTTACTCTAATCGTGCATAGGTGCCCGGTTCATAAGGGGGGCGTAAAACCTCTTTCTTGGCGATTTATCCGACTATTTTTCAGGAAGTGCAGTGGAGTTGCAGGTACGCACACGCAGTATCTAATTCTTGTTTGCATCTTACATTATGTACTCATTAAGTATTAATGTTATATAAGCTATGCATGCCTTTGAGTTCCCAGTGAACAACTGTGATTACGATAAGTTCAAGTTGGTCTATGTAGTAATAGTAGAGACTGAGACTGAGTGTCTCGTGATTAGAGTGTTGGATGAGCTGAAATAGAATGGGAATGAGCCTGTAAATTGTGAAGTAAGAAATTGGTTGATTGTAATGGAAATGAGCTCTGTATTGATAAAATAGCAAGTTTAGTCGATTATTGTGGCTCCCCTGGTTAGGGTACTCTAGTGGGTTTAGTTCCCGAAGGTAGGACCATCTATAAAGGGTCGCCGTACGGGGGTATGTTCATACTTTACCATTGGGCGCCGGTATGGCCCGTCACCGCCCTTGGTTGAGGTGTTGCCATGTGGGTCTTGCAAACCCCAAAATGGTGGCCTCTAGGCACATACATATATAATTGGAAACGGTTAAGATTTGGTGCATGTGATACCGAGAAGTTATGAAGTCAAAGGATTGAAGAGGATAGGATCGACATTGATTAGTATGATATAATGTTTAGGGGTAATGAGTAGTACTTGGCGTGTGGTGAAATCACTTTTACATTGTGTTATACTTTGTTAATGTTAATTATGCCTTAATTTGATATTATGTTAGTTACTGACGTGTACATGTTTGATTTGTTTGATATGGCCCTTTCTATGGTGGCCCTGTGATGATACGTTTAATATCTTTGTCTTACGTTGAACAGCAGGGTGATTATAGACGGACCTAGCAGGTGACAACGATCTTTTGCATTGCATTTTGGGGGGGAGCGATGAGCGCGTGTACTGGATTGTACAATGGATCCATTTGTGAAATTGATATGTAGTTCGTTCCTCTTAGTCTGACTATGTTTTGGGGCTTGAGGCATTTGACCTCTCTTTTGTATAACTTAATTTCCGCTGCAAACTTTCTAGCTGTATATTCTTCTGTTTCCTTGTTTGAAAACTCAAGTGTTACATGGGAACCACGATCCATGTTTTGTAGATAGTTTGGAGAAGCCGGCGATGAGACGATCCGCGGTGATATATTTTGTTAGGCCATCGATGTCTTTACGCTTTTTTGTTTATATATGTTGTTTGTCTCTCTACCTGGGCGCCCAATTTTAGGAAAGATGCTGTCGAAATTTCTACTAATTTATTTATTTATTTATTTCTCCCTTTTTTTTATCTCTTTCTTTTTTGTAACACCCGAATTTCCTTCCGTACCTTGCGGTTTCGTTTTCGTATAGTGGGTCGGAAATTCAGGGGTGTTACATGATCACACTCTATTACTGAAACAAAATGGTGGTAAACTAACTTGTCTTATTATAGATATTGATGACATGATTATTACAAGAAATAACGCAGGTGAGGTGACATCGCTCAAAAGAAAACTCTTTCAAGAATTTGAAATGAAACACCTAGGGAGACTAAAATACTTCTTGGGAATTGAAGTCCACCGGTCTCAACAAGCCATCTTCATATCTCAAAAGAAGTATATCCTTGATCTACTGGCAGAGACAGGAATGTTAGATTGTAAACTAACTGACACTCTGATTGTTACAAATCATGGTTTGCGAATCTTAAACGAATAACCCGTGAAAGATCAACAGAGATACCAAAGCTTAGTGGGGAGACTAATCTATTTATTTCACACTCGACCAGTTATAGCTTATGTGGTGGAAATGGTGAGCCGGTTCATGCATCATCCTCAAAAAATTCACATGAAATTTGTGTTTTGTATATTGAGATACCTCACAGGTACTCCTGGACTAGAATCTTCTATAGGAAGAATAATCAATTGGACCTCATTGCCTATACAGATACTGATTGGATTGGAGATCGAGATGGTAGAAAATCTACCTCAGGATATTTCACCATGGTAGGAGGAAATCTAATAACCTGGAAAAGTAAAAAACAAAAGGTTACTGCACTGAAGATGAATTCAGAGGAATTGCTAAAGGGGTAGCAGAAGTTCTTTGGCTCCGTAAACTGCTACGGGAATTGGGTTTTCCTCCACAGAAAAGTTGTAAACTCTATTGTGACAATGATGTCGTGATAAGCATATCAGAAAATCTTGTTCAACATGATAGAACTAAACATGTGGAAGTCGATCGACACTTTATCAAAGACAATCTAGAAGACAAAATCCTTAGCCTTCCTCATGTTCGCTTAGAAAATCAACTTGCTACATATTCCAGAAGTCATTTTATCAAAGTTGGGCATTTGCAATCCCATCTCCAACTTGGGGGGGAGTGTTGGAAAGTCAACATATTTAGCAATGTCATATTCTTGGTAAATTATTATTGGGATCTCATAATTAGGAAATTGTTATTATTAGAAGATTATGGAGGATTTCTCTCCATTTATTGTAGGCATTGTTAGAGTATTCTTGTTTACATATTCCAGGCTTGTTAAAAGCAATGTAATAATTTAAATTAATATGAACCAGGTGAAAATCCAAATCTGTCTGTCGAATTCTTCTCATATGTCCTCGCGAACAAAAAAAATGTGAAAAAAATAATTATTGTGGGGTAGTAGGAGAAATTTAATGAATACATGAAAATATAATTTTAATATACGTGTAATAAACAAAAACATATACGCTATGGTTACAAATATAAATATCTTAAAAAAAACGAGTCATAGTAAAAAGGCAAGTAGGACGAATCTGTGGGACAGGAAAATGTATGATGTTGAAGACAAACTCTCATTATAAGGCATTACTATATGATGCCACCTTTTCATTTTATCACCACCCTTTTTGACTAATTTGCCCCCGGACATTATCTTTTTAAGTTATTGTTAAACATGATTTTTTATTGTATTTTTTATTTCTTTAACTAATTTTTATGGAGATTAATTAACAAAACTTAAAAAAAAAATTTTCAAGAGCATTTACAAAAAAGCACATGAGTTCTGTTTACATTTAGCAAGCATTAAGTTTGATATGTTGAGAAAAATCAGAGCTTTTTTGGAAGAAGGAGCAAATTTGAAACTTTTATTTAAAAATGTAGTGATAGAATAAAAAATAAAATCGACAAGTAAAAGGCAAATTTATAACAAGCAGATTACAACTGATTGCTCTTGAATAAAAATTAGCCAAAAATTTATAATTGTTTGATTTTGAATAATAATGAACTATAACATTAGTCTTATTAGGTTTAAGACACTACAAAAAAACATAATTTTGGCGACATACAAAAGGTGACGGCAACTTGGTCTTCATTAATGGCGATTGAGGGGCAACGGAATCGCACTATATAGAGTGGGAGGAAGACACAAGGTTGGTCGTCATACGTCGCCCTAAAAATTTTGGTCAAGGAAACAAATTTTGTTAGTTCGCCAACATCAACACTTCTTTTTTGTGTCATCAGGCGACATATGGGGTTGGTCGCCAAGTTTAATAGGTCTTTGTTTTGAGATTTTTTTAGTGGGCGATGACAAGGCTTATTTGCTAGCTCGTCACTATATAATATTCAAACGACTTTTATTGAATTTAAACGTCTTTTTTTAAAGTGTTATGAATTTTTTAATTTAAATTTGACGAAGACTGGGTTGGTCGCCAAGTTGTATCCTATTTATGTTTATATAAATCTATCGATTTATATTATTTTCATTATTATATTTCGAAGATGAACGTGGGATCGCAGATTGAAAGAGGTTAGTAATTGTTTGTATTACAATTTAATAATAAATATATAAATTGAAAATATAATGAAAAATAACATGTAATGGTTTTAAACTTTTAATTTTATAAAAAAAATAGTTAATTTATGGAAAATCAAACAAAAAATTTAACAAGAAAATCATTTTATCAAAAAAAAAAAATTCAATTTAAAATATTTTTTCCTACAAAAAGAGAGTTTCACTTAAGTTTAGAGTTATAAGCTACCTTTTTCTAATTATGAAAATTTTAGGCCACCTAAGTGATATTTGGCTAAACTTAAGGTCACCTAAGTGAAATTTACTAAAAAAATTCGACGAGTACTATTGCTCACGTGGTATTCAAATGCGACATCATCCGATTTCAAAATGAATTTAAAATTATGTTAAAACTAATATGATCATAAATAAGACTTGATTTTAAAACGACCCAAAATACCGGATGTTAATTGAACTTGATGATGAGTATGAAGCAATATAAAAATTAATTTCCAAAGCTAATTATATCCAATATATATATTATATCATTCCTAAACTAAATTCCTAAAAAGGGAGAAGCATTTCTGTAATGCTGTTCTTCTCTCAGCCATTTAATTTATCTCCTCTCTAAAATTTATGCTGATAAATATCTAATTTTTTTTACTAAGCTATTGGTAGCTAGCTACCTCTCATCAATATTTTTCAAAAATCTTTAAAAATATATACATGGAATTTAATATTAGTTAATTATGAATGGGAGGTTTTCTCTTTGCTGGGGAGTAATCCATTACAGTCATATCCATTGCATTCTCATATTGTGGAGGGGATATCTCCTTCTCATTATCAACATCCAAAATCATTGATGGATTTTGATTAATTGATGATGATTCAATCTTTGAAGTCCTTGATAATTTTTCTGTTTTGTCTTCCCTTTTCATGTCCAACTTTTTGCCTCCATTGCCCAATTTCTGTATATAATAGTCCATGATCCATTTTCAGAATTTATTATTTCATAAAAGAAAAACTTTTTTTTATTTAAGTATTTTTGTTTAAACTTGGAGGTTATAACATTATCTTACTATCTTGCTCATAATTAATATAAATATATAGTTCTATAACATATTATACAATTTCTAAGCTTTTTTATATGATAGTTTTATTATTTTGCGTGCAGGAATCTTATTTTAATTTAAGAAAAAACTAATATCGATTTTTTTTCTTTTTGTTTGTACTTATATCATTATAAAGAAGACAAATTGTTGTAAGAGACAGTCTCTCCGAGAGACGCATTAAGTATATGAGCGAATTAATTTAATTAATATAAAGTAAGATAAAATAAGTATGTGGGCATCTTGTTACGAGGTCGTCTCTTTGAGAGACGGTTGCATAAAGAATTAGTACCAACCTCTTGGATGGGTTTAGCAATGGAATAAGTTGGCATGGTGGTTGAGGTAATTAATTTTCTAGTTTTTCCTGCAACCAAAAAAAATGAAAATAAATAAACCTATTTTAACATATAGAATTAATTTATTAATTAATTAACTCATTAACTAATTTCAAAAAAAAAAAAAATTAACTCATTAACTAAATCTAAGTTAATTATGATTCATGACTAATCAATTAGATTATGAAAAAATCTCCTAATACTTCCAAAAATAATGCTACCACTTAAAACTTTCTTTGAATCGTTGATATTACATAATATCAGGTATGTATTATTCTAAAATAATACTACTAATGTAATCTTAATTCAAGGTAAAGTAACTTAATGCATAGAATTAATTAATTAATTCACGGAGTACGAGTTAATTATGATTAATGATAATTAGATTTATGAAAACCACTTTGAAACCTTTTTTAAGAGTTGCAATTAGACATGTATATTTTAACTTAACATTATACTTTTATATAATCTTAATTAAATGAAAATAAAGAAGTTGGAAAATGTAGGTAAATGAAAACTTAAGCCATTACTGGTCTTTTCTTGAAAATACCTTTTGATGAACAATCTTCTTCATCGTCTTTACATACAACTTGGATCTTCAAATTCTTTTCCTTTAAATTATTTTTTGATTTGATTTGATCATATTTCTTCATCGTAATTTTATTCGTCTGTGAGATAAAGCAGAAAAAGGTAACAAATCTCATCCTACAATTAAATAGAAAAATAAAATGATTTGAAATTTTAATTTCATTAAACAGTACTATTTATTATATTTTTAATGATTCGTCAAAAGAGATCTGCATAAATTATATGGGTAATTACATTGAGTCAAATTTAAAAAATTCAAAAGACCATACAAGGTGCATAAATTGTATTTTAAAAATTTGTTCCACAATAATTAAAACATAAATACATACCAAGTCGACGAGTTGAGATTGAACAAAAGTAACAGATTTCTTAGCAAAATTACCAGGACGAGCACCTACACAAATTTTGGATATTTTTTTCGATAATTAATTATGAGAATAAGAACCGAATAAAAGCAGAATATCACGGAATAATATTAGTCCGTAGTCCGTACTGGTACATATATACATACCATTAGTTCCACATAGTAGAAGATGCAAGACAAGAAGAGAGACCAATAATGAAGAAGGCTTCATCGTATTATTAGGAGATATGCTAAGTATAATTTTAAAGCTTTTGTTATTAGTGTAAATATATAACTAAGAACAATATAAGCTAAGAAGTTGTATAATTAATTAGGTTTAGTATTTAGTTTCTCCTCTCAAGGGAAATGGGGATGTGTAGGTTTGCGTAGAGAGAAGAATTTGTTTGAATGGTGAGTGTGTGATTTAATGCAATGAAGGAAAAGCCTACTTACTTAAATATATGTCGAAGAAAGGTCATATGGTCCACATATGTTTTGTCAACATAGACATAGCAAATGGGGGTGTTTTTTTGTTCACTCCCCGTTCCTTTCCATGTATAATCATTTTCTTTTTTTGTTTTTTCTTGTGAATTGAAGAACATAAATTATCATACGGACCACTGATAATGTAGACTACATGTTTTGTATTATTAATATTCAGTTTATATTTAAGTTTAATGCATCTGCAATTTTAGCTAACAAAAACACATATTAATATTCATGTGAATCTCAAATTCTTAATCGTCAAAGTTTAAATACATATAATGATAAACTTGTTACTAGATTTGTATACAACATGATCCAAACAAGATGAGATCGACAAACTCTGTTGTGCTAAATAAAATCACTTGGTTTATGGAGGTGAATTTGATCACATTGTTACTCACGTCATGACAGGCATGATGCCTTGAACAAGGTATGATGCAGTTGAGTAAGGGTGGCTTGAACGACGCAAGGCAACAATGATCACATAAGGTCATTGAAGTGCGTACTCGCCTTGGTGCAAGCCCAATTTCAAGATTCAGTTTTAGTCGTTGGAATTTTACATATGTATTATATATATCTTACTGCTATCCCGTTATTTGAGGGGCATATATATAGGCCTAAATAAACATTAGTTGTGGGTGGAGGCTAATACAAAGGGCGAAAAAATTGTCAGTCTAAACTAGATAGCTTTTCTTGTAATAGATAAATGGTTTTCATTGAAGGTGAAAGCTTTAGGCTAGAAAGTGTATTCTCTAGCATTGGTGACGAATTATATCATTATTATTCTTTTGACTAATAATGAAATACAATCTATATTGTGGGGTAGGTGTCCAAAATACAATTAAACAAGTTATTGTGTTCTTGATTTGTGTTTATTGTGTCCATTGGTGTGGGCTTGGTTTTCTTTGATTTTCCTTGTTCTTCTTCATTAAAATCCGATCCTTCTACTCTGTCACTTTATATAAACTCATTGAACTTTCGTCTTGAAATCAATCAGTAGAAAATTAACTCATTAAGCTTATAAATAATAAACAACACACTTCAACATAATTTGGTTTTAGTGGGATATATTCAAAATGTCGCTATTTCTAATTTCTTATAGTGTATATAGAGAATGTAGTGACATTTATTAGTCCCTTTAGCAACATATTAAAAAGTCACACTAAAGCTTTTAGTGACATAGGATTTAGTGACATTTCTCACAAATGTCACTATAGACTATAGTGACAATTACATATGTCACTAAAGACTAAATTAAGTGTCAATAAATCACTTTATGGTGGAACTAAAAATAAAAACTAATAATTATTACAGTAAAAATATGAATCAGTGGCATTTTTTGAATGCCACTAAATCCAATGTCGCAAAAAAGTAAATTTGTTGTAGTGAGCCTCCAATCTTTTGATGTGAGATCACAATAAAACTTACATAAGATGAGCATTAACTACACAAACAAATCAGATTTAATTGTATCTTATATGTTGATAAGCATTTCTCTTATCTTTCAATGTGGGATCATATATGAATTAGTTTCCAACAATTATTCCATCATTGAATAATAAACAAATATCGAATAATGTTCAAATGTGTAGATGACTGCTCATATTTTAACCTAAATAATGATTAAACATTAATTTTCATACTTATGAATAACCGTTGACTCTTATTTATGAAATCCTACTATCTACTAATACAATAAAAGAATATGATATGTGTCAATGTTGCCAGAGAGGTTTTCCCGCCCAATAAAACTTTCCACAATAAAAACTATCAAATACATATTTTGTTAACTTTTTTCAATGAATTTAATATTGACTTTCCTAATATATAAAATATTGATTATATATATATCAATATGTATAGGGGTAAAAATTATTTCATTGTGCACTCATATATATCAGTATATCTATTTAGGAAAATAACAAAAACAATTAATGACCAACAATTATGATTAAGAATATTGTATTTGTAGCATGTCATGAATGAAGTGTTCATTTCATAGGAGTAGTTAGATATAGTGCTTTAACACTAATTTAGCTTTTGTTTAGTAAATCATAAATTGATATTTTTACTTATAGAAAAATCAGTTTACTTGGTAAGAAAATTTTCATTAGTAAAAATTACTTTTTATCAATAAAAATAGATTAATTTTACTAATAATATTTTAAGTTAGTAAAATTTTGTTATGAATATTCAATTAAAAAAACCATATATATTATTAAACTAATACATCCGTGCATTGCACGGGAACATATACCAGTATCTTCATGATTGATGGCTACAAATTGCAACTATGCTTACAGTGTAGCATGAAGTGAAGTTAATAATCCGGGTACGCAAGGCACAATAAATAAATTGATATCTAAATCAAATTTGAGTAATGAGAAATGAGAATCGTACTATATTTTTGAGTTATGTATCGGATTCATAAAAATATAAGACTTTTATTTTTATTGGTGGTGAAGCAACCAGCAGGGAAGAAGGGCATACTTGAAATGGCCAATGTTGCCTTATTTGTGGGGATACACTAAATTGTTCTATGAATAGACCGTATTGTGTCCCCTACGTATCTGTCCCTATACAGATGTTACACTTGTTCAATTTCGAACCAACTTTAAAATTTTAATGAATTCGATCCATTTTACAATTTAATCTATGTTTGTCTTTCATTTGGCAAATTTTTAAGTTTTACATAGTATTTTCATGATATAGGCCATTAATTTTTCATTAATTTTTAATTTATATCTAAGTTAAAAAACACACAATAACTAGAAAAACATTTTTGCACAATAATATTAGAGATTGTACTAATTTTCAATTATTAATGAAAAAGCTACTTGGTATTGCTATTTTATAAGAATAAGAATATATTAATACTTCTTAAAAATATATAACCAGCTACGTCAAATATCAACTCAAAAAATAAGGTCAAATTAAATATCATCATCATACCCAATGTATCCCACTTATAGAAAACTAAGATCAGTGTCTGAAGAAGGAAGGAATGAAGACGATAACCCATACCCGTGAATAAGGAAGAGTCTTTCGGATCTCCAAAAATATGTTTAATAGTAAGTTCCTGCATGAAAACAACTGAGTGAAGTCAAAACGGCAAGCCGACAACTTACCACACAAGCTTGACCCTAAAAAATAAAATTAGAAATATTGATAAAACATATAACTTAAACAGTAGGTAAAAAAATATTAAAAACATGATAAATCAAAGGCCAAGAACAAGAACACCAATTAGGTTAAATTGTCAAATTTCATTGAACCAAAACCAACCAGACGGGCTAATTTCCCGGTCTTAAATGTTACCGAATACTATATTTTAAAAAGTGTAAAAATCATCTACTTTGTTCCCATACAGTTTATTTATTTTCATGAATAATTAGATGAAGTCAACTATATAATATAATTGTCTATCAGAGAAATTCAATTGGAATATTGATTCTCGTAATCAATAATTATGTTGAAGTTAGTTGTACTAAAAATAGGGTTTAAGTTAGTTGGATGTTTTATTATGAGATTTTCAATTAAGATCATTCGAATTAATTTCTAAATAGATTTTAGATGTGACATGAATGATTATAGAGCTCTCACACAAGTGAAATAAAAAACACAACATAAATAATAGAAAGAACAACACACAATTTATGAGGTATCTTGGATACCCCCTAACAAATATTTATTTATAAATGGATTCAACAATAAAAATATAAATAACCCTTCATGACACACTCAATAGCCAATTATCTCCCAACAATGAAAATCACACAATACAAATGCAAAGAAAAAAACTCTTTTGGTAAACACAATAGTCCATTACCTCATAAAGAGGGTATACAACATTATAGAATCACACAATTCACCAATAAAGCAACAATAAATCAAAAATAATGTCCCCTTTCAATGCCCTAAAACGCCAGAAAAACTAACCGTTGGCCATCCTAGAAAAGCTGCTTGAACAAGACACGCATGTGCTCGAACGAGCAACAAGATCAGAAAGTCATTTTTTCATGCACATAAGGCTGCTCGAACAAGCATTGTTCTTGCTCGAATGAGCAGCAGGTCCAACAGTCTCTGATTTGCTCTTGTCTTGTTGCTTTGTTCAAGCAACCTTCATACCATGTCTTGCCTCGTTCAAGGCATGATTTTGCATCCTTAGTGAAGTCTCTTTATGCCTTTTTCAAATGCTTTCTTACCTTGTCCAATGCATGCATCTCATACACTCCACATCGATCACCTCATGTATCAACCAAAAACTTAATACATCAAAATTCGACACATCCCCATTGTTTTTCTCCAAAGTACAAAATAAGACATATTCAATTATAAGATAGTTAATCTTCTCTCAAACATGAGAATTATGGGTTAACTTTATAATTGAAAATTATCTTTTTCACCCTTCTGATAGAATATTATTCTAAAAAAAATTAAATTTTTATCCTTTCTACGATGAGTTTTTTTTTTTTTGAAAATTTGGAATATATTATATAAAAAGGAGGAAATAAAACACCACACTGTAACTTGGGACCCTAAACCCGCCGGCATAAAAAAACCCCCGTAGGGAAAAAAGCCAGGTAATTCCAATAATTCTAAAATCTCCTCTCAAAAATTAAAAACAGGATATGAACTCTTTCTAAAACATCACTTGCATAAAGTAACTAATAATCCACAACTAAACATCGAAAACTATTGTTGCTATATGAACATTTACGTTTGTATTTTTTTTATAAAAAAAATAGTAAAAATAATAAAATATTTTCTTAACATATATTCTAATTATCTTTAATAATGAATCCAAATGAATATTTTTCATGGAATAGAATCAAATTTCAAGAATGTATGAATATTTAAATAAGTCATGAAAAAATAAATGCAATAGATGTGTTTCCTTTAGTTAACTATCATGTGGTTAAACCTTAAAAAAAATTGCAACTATATATCATTGTGATAGATGCAATGATTATGTGTAAGAAAGAATAAAATTAAATAAACCAATACAATTTTCTATATAAATGAATATATTCAGTTGCTATAATTAGGAGATTTGTTAGATTGAATAGCGGTATTTTAGGGTTGTAACTTAGATCATTCTCTGTATAAATATGTACTTCTTCTATGATTGATAAGCAACACAAAATTAACCCTAAATCCGCAGTACGACATTAATCTTGGTATCAGAGCCACAAATCGTTTTTTAGACAAAATTTAAACCAGCTTCTTGATTTACCCTATACCCTACCTACAAATGGCAAATAACAATTCCCTTTTAGCAGAATATACCACATGATTCAATTATTAGAACTTGAAAAAATTTCAACAACGAAACACCAATAGAGCCTGCTAGTAACTCTAATGTAAGCCTCATCATTACAATTATACTAAACTAGTATAGAAACTCGTGCAATGCGCGAAGTTATTAGTATAAAAGTATATTTAAATATAAATTATAAAGAGAGATGTAATTAAATTCTACCAGTATAAAAGTAGTATAATATTAATTGTTTATAAAATACATAAAGTATTTTAGACTATATAGTGCTTTTATAGAAAAAAAAAAAGTTTGTCAATAGTGATTAATTAAAGCTCTCATACTTTTTAAGGCTGATA
The DNA here is from genome assembly GCA_019425755.1 of Amaranthus cruentus. Classification (NCBI taxonomy): domain Eukaryota; kingdom Viridiplantae; phylum Streptophyta; class Magnoliopsida; order Caryophyllales; family Amaranthaceae; genus Amaranthus; species Amaranthus cruentus. The sequence goes on from CM033464.1 coordinate 1,523,844, forward strand.
ACCGGTTTCCAACGCGTCGTTTAACGCTAGAAACACAAGCTAATCAAACACATTTATAAACACCCTAAATACAACTATAACGTGTATAGAGGTAAGTTGGGGATCGAACCACAAGGAACAAGGGCTAGGAAGACTAAGTGCTAGGTGTAGAGGATGTAATTGGTATGAATGGAGGGTGTTTGAACTATACTAAGGAAAGCAATAAACAAGATTAAGATAGCAATAAGAGACAAACGAGGATGGTAAGGATCCACCTTAGGTCGATACAATGTTCTCATACATAGCTAGTTAAAGGAGATTGAGCGTGGCTCAATTGAGACACTCTAGATAGCATGGGAAAGTTGATGACATATAGCCATACGAACGACCCATAATCGCCCTATGTCTCACAAGGGAGTGGCAGGACACGATATGCATCGAATATCAATCAAGCAAACCACAACAACCTCAACCCTAATCCAACACATGAACAACATTCGCTAAACCTAGGGTTTCACCAAACCAAAATCCCTCAGAAATCTACTCTAGCATATTGAAAGCAACTACAACTAAGAACAAGAAGAAAAGCATGATTGAAAGCATTAGGGCAAGAGAGAAATCAACAATAATGAAAGATAAAGCAATAACTCTAACTACCAACTACACTAGAAAGCATTAAGAGCAACAAAAACAAGATTGGAAAGTAAATGAACAAGATTCAAAGCAATAAACAAAGCATAGAAGAGGAAAGCATTAAATAGCATAAATGAAAGATAAACAAAAGCAATAAAGAGAATAAGAAAGATAAACTTACATAAATCAAAGTGCTTGAATGAAAGGAATTGAAATTACAAAGATAGAAATGTAGATGAAAGCATTAAACACTAATCTAGGGCAAAGGAAATTGAAAGAAAGCAATAAAGTGATGTTTAGTAGAAGAGAGGGTTTCTATCTACTAAAGCATGAGTGTTTAATACAGAAAAGTGCCTTTATATAGGCTACAAAAGGTGGGGGCAAAAACCCTAAAAGATCCTACGTGGATTGAGCTTCGAAGAAAAAAAACGCTGCGCTGGAATTAAGTCAGATTCGCCCGAATGGGTCAGATTCGCCCGAATCTGCCCAATTCGCCCGAATGGGGGTCGAATTCGGGTATTCCAGAAACTCTTTGAAAATTGACTTGGGCTGGGTACTTGGAGATTCGACCGAAGCTGCTGTGGGTTCGCCCGAATTGAACCACATTCGACCGAATTGGCTTAGATTCGGTATTTCCAGAGAGTTGGGCTTTGGTCTTGGATGCAGCATGGTCTATTCGACCGAATCTAGTTGGGCTTCGACCGAATGTGGCCCTTTTGGCCACTTTGAAGCTTCAAACATCCATCGAACGATCTCCGACCTTCGCGAAATCTTCGGGGATGACCCGAAACACTTGTAAGCGCCTCGAAACGCGTGTCTTTCCTTCGACTTTGAAGTCTAAGCCTCGAACTCGATCCGATTTACCTCAAAATCTCCCGAAAACACCTGAAATGATCTCTAAACACCATGGAGACAAGAACAAGGTAAAATCGAGCGTATAACGCATAAAATCAATGTAAAACAACGAGACTTGACACCAAAGTAGGGTAATAAATGTGCTCTAAATCGAGCACATCAACACCCCCAAGCTTAACCTTTGCTAGTCCCTAGCAAAGAGACTAGGTAGGAACAACATGAAAGCACCGGGCATCCCAAAAACAAACTAACTACAAAAGCAAAACAAAACTAGACTATGAAAGCAATAAAGCCTAATACTCACTGTCGTAGTAATCACGATCGCACTTAGCACGTACGACAAGCCCTTTAAACCTCAAGGTCTCCCAAAGAGGACGAGTAAGGTCTCGTGAGGGTTTTTCAGAAGGAGACCCACAAATCCCAAGCAAACAACATGGTGAGCGGAGAACAAAACAATCCAAGCATGTGCATGGGCAAAACTCTTCCCTAGCTATAGGTGTGCAAGTACAATGGTCTCATAAGAGCGCAATACCAAAGAGAATGACCAATTCCACAAACTCGAGATCACTAGGGCAAGCAACATCACAGGCTATGCCACCTACTACCTAGAGAGGTCACAAGTCTACGCTCCCCGGGTAATTTCTCAAAAGATGTGAGAAATATGCAATGACGCTCACGTGTTTGATTATGGTTCGTGCTTCACTCATAATCTTCCGACTAAAGATGAGTCGGGAATCAAACACCTAATAGGGGAAAATCATGGGGATTGTGACACATCTAACTCCAGCACAGAACAAACTAATCGAACCAAGTCGAACAGGTTAGCATAGGGTTGTAACGTTGGCTTAGGGTTAAGGTGGGATACATTTGGAAATGTGGAGCTAAGTAGAGGATAGCAAGTGACCCTAAACAAAACACCCACAAACATCTCAAGATAAGTCAATGAAAGCTATATCCAACAACCAGCAGTAACCCAAATAAACTCATGTAAGCACAAATGATCTCTATCATCAAATACTATCAAAAATGTGAAATCTCATAAGCACAAGTGTCTCTAAGCTCATCTCCCAATAGAACATTGACCTTCTCACTCACATGAATATGTATGTGTATAAAATCTCAATGAAAAGCAAGAGAAAGGTCGTCTCAATCATAAAATATGTGTGAATAATAACAATGAAAGCACTAGAGGAGATAAGAGAGAAATAATATGAGCTGGACATGAAATGGATAGAGTCATACGAACCAACAAAATATCATAACCAAAAACCTACTCGTCAATGTTGCACACAACAAACCCACCATCACTAAACTATCCTCTAGGTAAAAAGAGGGAACATTTGGCTCATGTGGAGGCTAAATAATGTGGCTACGAAAAGAAAGGAAAAGGCAAGAGCTTGGCTTATCCTAATGTCAATTACGTTCAAGGTAGGCTATTTGGCTATGTAGCTCAATTCTAGCGAACGTGTTATCATCCTTGGTCTCAAGAAAAGCCGACTATACTGGAGAAGAACCGACACAATACTTAGATCCCCTAACTAGCACACAAAATGAATGGAACTCGCAAGGAGTCCAAGAAGGCTCAATCCTTACAGGCTAGTCGAAATGTGCCTCTAAAGGTAGTCATCCAAGCCACCAACCAAGCAAACCCCAATTCCCCCAAGCTATGTGGAAAACAGTCAAACTCTAGGTCCCAAAACAGGCACAAGGCTAAGGAAATACGAGTTTGCATAGGGACATGAAATGTGCACAACAAAAGCTTGCATGCTAGACTCACAACTCAACCATTTATTGAAAGCAAGGATAAAACACAACTATACAACCTAAACATGAAACTATACAAACTATATGAAACAAAAACTAAACAAACTAAACATGCGAAAAACTAAAAGAAAAACTAAGCAGTAGTTACAATAATGCAAATCTTTCGGGATTTTGAAAGCGTAAGCGCATCCTCCCCCAAGCTAGCTCAAGAGCCGTCTCGGCGAGGGGGAAGGCGAATGAAAAACCAAAAGAACGAAAGATAGGCATTATTAGAACTATTGAAAACAAAACAAGCATCATCAAACAACACCAAGAACCGGGTTATCTCCCGTAAGTACTTTTGTTTAACGTCGTTAAGTTCGACCCAGCTAACCACCAGCTCAAACAACAAATGAAAAGCTAGGGAAAGAAACCATACCTGACCTAGGAGTGGACTTACTCCTAGCATCACCATCGCCTCGAACGTGGTGACCCAAAAGTCTCCACCTTGCAACAGTGGTGGAGGTGAGCAATGTAGAACCGGGGCCACCCGGATGGACACTCAAACATGGGGCTCCCCCAAGCTTAGGTGGAGCCTTCTTCTTCTTTTTGTAAAACATTTTCTTCCTTTTTCTCACCCGCTTCCTCTTGCGGGGTTGCTTGTCAACACTTTCAACTTCATCATAATTTTCGGAGTGCACAAGAACAAACTTCTCCTTCTCAACATCAACATCCTTCTTCTTCATCTCATCATCATCAAATTTCACCACATCATCATCATAAATCATCACATCATCATGCATATGGGCTTCGAGAACACCAAGCCCTCCAACCTTATCACCATGGGAATCATCCACAACATCTAGAGAGAAAAGTTGCTCGACCATGGGCTCTTTTGAAGACTTAGCAAACCCAAAAACCGCTTGCTCATTGGGTACCCGTATAGTAATTGTCTCGGACTCGCAATCGATGAGGGCACCCAAACTCTTCAATGCATCTCTCCCAAGAATGAGGGGAGTGTAGGGGTCTTCCACCATGTCAAGAACAACAAAATCACAATGGACAACAACACTCCCCAATTGGATTGGAAGATCCTCAAACTCCCCACAAGGTACTTTGACGCTTCGGTCGGCTAGTTGGATGGACTTCTTTGATGGCTTAAGCTCGAAAGCAAGGTGTTTGGCAATACTCATCGGCATGAGGCTAATAGAGGCCCCCAAATCGGCAAGTGCTCCCTTGGGCTTTTGGTTCCCAAGAGTAACGGGGAGCACAAAGGGTCCTCTAGCCTTTTCCTTCTTAGCCCAAGTGCCTTGAACAATGGCACTAACTTGCTCCGGTAAATTGACAACCTCGCTTTCTAGCTTCTTTTTGTTCCCCAAGAGTATCTTCAAGTACTTGGCATATTGAGGCATTTGCTCCATTGCCTCTAAGAACGGGATCTTCAATTCCAATCGCTTCATATGCTCAAGAAATTTAAGAAACTTGGCTTGTATTTGCTTCTCCACCGCCTTATATGGGAAAGGAAGCGGTGGGCCATGCAAACGCTCACGAGCTCGCCACTCTTGGATTTCTTTCCATTTATCCTCTTGCTCCAACTTCTTTTTCTCTTTTTCATCAACTTCATCTCTCTTCTCAATCTCTTCTTCTTTCTTTTCATCACAAACTTCCTCAAGAACTTCTTCTTCTCCCCTCCCCCAAGCTCATGCTCATTATCCTCGTGAAGATCATTACTCATAGAAGAACCTTCACCCACATCATCGCTTGGAGCTTCAATTTGAGCCGGATAAGATGTCCCCGATCTAAGGAAGATCGCCTTGCACGTGTGGTGGTTGGGGTTTGATGGTTGGCTAGGAGGTGGAGGTTGGGTGGATGGGTTAGGTTGAGGGTTGGATGGGAATAGCATCGGTGGAGGTGGTTGAGCTAGTTGTGCAAGTTGGGTCTCAAATTGCTTTTGTTGGGCTTGGAGTTGCACCATTTGAGAAATCAAGGTTTGATTGAGTTGGGTTAAGGTGCTCAATTGGGTAGTCATGAAGTCTTGGTTAGGAGCGGGATTCGAAAGTGGTTGGGTGGTTGGGTATGATTGGTTGGGGTTGGGGCGTGGCGCTTGTGGGTAAGGCCTATTTCCATTTGGCCTAGGGAAGTTACCACCGGTTTGATTGTTGTATGGAGCTTGATTGTTGTAACCTTGGTGGAAGTTGCCTTGGCCATTGTTGGGATTAAAGGGAGGTCGGGAGGCCGGGTTGTTGAATAAGGTGTATTGAGGGTACCCTTGACCTTGGTTCCCATAACCCATAGCCGCTATATGTTCGGGATTGAACCCATACCCATCAGGATTTGTCGCTTGGGCCCCTTCATAAGCACTTGACCCATAATTTACCGACGCCACATGCTTTGGGCTCCGACCTCCACAATAGGATGTATCATGATTGGTACCCCCACAAATATGACATGAGAAAGAGTTGGCTTCATTTGCGGCGGAGACACTAGAACTACCTTGGGCCAACTTAAGCTTGGACAATTTCTTGTCCATGATTGCTTCAATCTTAGCACCGATCGAATCAAGGTTGGCTTCATCAATCACACCCCTCTGTTGCTTGCTCTTCCTCGTCCCACCCCAAGCACTATTTTTAGCAATCTCTTCAATCGTCTCCCTCACTCGGTTGCATGGGACTTTAGAAAGTTGTCCTCCACATGCGGAATCTAGGAGTGCTTTTGTCGAATCATCAAGCCCGTCGTAGAAGAAGGTATTAACATGATTCTCCCCATACTCATGATGGGGGCAAGCTCGGAGCATACCCTTGAATCTAGTCCAGGCGGCACTTAGGTTCTCATCCTCTTCTTGTGTGAAAGACGCGATCTTTTTGCGCCAATCTTGCGTTCGATTCGTGGGATAGAACCTTTCGAGGAACGCCGTTCTAAGTTGAGCCCATGTGGTGATGGAGTTGGGCTCTAAACACTTGTACCAATCCTTGGCGTCCCCCGCTAGACTAACCGAAAAGAAGCATAACTTGATATAGTCGGGGTGGTTAGGGCATTGAGGCATGAATCTACAAGTCTCCACGAATGCCTCCAAGTGTAAGAGAGGACATTCGTTCCTCAACCCGCAAAACGGAGCTTCCTTTACCATTCTCGTGTTTTGTAGGTCTATGCGGAAGTTTGGTGGGACATTTGGTAGCACCACGGCTTCTTGAAATTCTCTTGACCCTGGGGCCCCAAATTGCCCAAAGAGTGGTTGATTGTCGGCCATTGGTGGAGGAGGGTTGGGTCTAGACGATTGATGTGGAGTAGGAGGAGGAGAACGTCTAGTGACCCTTTGTATCTCTGGATTGTAGGGAACAAGCTGTAGTTGTGATCTCCTTGTGCTGTAGCTCATGCAAACAACACTAGAAACCATGCGTAAGCACTGACAAGCAAGAGTTATTTGAACAAAAACTAAAGAAAGCAATAAAATGGACTACACAAGCACAAAACCTAACTAAAACGCCTTGTCCCCGGCAACGGCGCCATTTTGATAACCATTTTCTAACGCGTCGTTTAACGCTAGAAACACAAGCTAATCAAACACATTTATAAACACCCTAAATACAACTATAACATGTATAGAGGTAAGTTGGGGATCGAACCACAAGGAACAAGGGCTAGGAAGACTAAGTGCTAGGTGTAGAGGATGTAATTGGTATGAATGGAGGGTGTTTGAACTATACTAAGGAAAGCAATAAACAACATTAAGATAACAATAAGAGACAAACGGGGATGGTAAGGATCCACCTTAGGTTGATACAATGTTCTCATACATAGCTAGGTTAAAGGAGATTGAGCGTGGCTCAATTGAGACACTCTAGATAGCATGGGGAAGTTGATGACATATAGCCATACGAACGACCCATAATCGCCCTATGTCTCACAAGGGAGTGGCAGGACAAGATATGCATCGAATATCAATCAAGCAAACCACAACAACCTCAACCCTAATCTAACACATGAACAACATTCACCAAACCTAGGGTTTCACCAAACCAAAACCCCTCAGAAATCTACTCTAGCATATTGAAAGCAACTACAACTAAGAACAAGAAGAAAAGCATGATTGAAAGCATTAGGGCAAGAGAGGAATCAACAATAATGAAAGATAAAGCAATAACTCTAACTACCAACTACACTAGAAAGCATTAAGAGCAACAAAAACAAGATTGGAAAGTAAATGAACAAGATTCAAAGGAATAAACAAAGCATAGAAGAGGAAAGCATTAAATAGCATAAATGAAAGATAAACAAAAGCAATAAAGAGAATAAGAAAGATAAACTTACATAAACCAAAGTGCTTGAATGAAAGGAATTGAAATTACAAAGATAGAAATGTAGATGAAAGCATTAAACACTAATCTAGGGCAAAGGAAATTGAAAGAAAGCAATAAAGTGATGTTTAGTAGAAGAGAGTGTTTCTATCTACTAAAGCATGAGTGTTTAATACAGAAAAGTGCCTTTATATAGGCTACAAAAGGTGGGGGCAAAAACCCTAAAAGATCCTACGTGGATTGAGCTTCGAAGAAAAAAAACGCTGCGCTGGAACTAAGTCAGATTCGCCCGAATGGGGTCAGATTCGCCCGAATCTGCCCAATTCGCCCGAATCTGCCCAATTCGCCCGAATGGGGGTCGAATTCGGGTATTCCAGAAACTCTTTGAAAATTGACTTGGGCTGGGTACTTGGAGATTCGACCGAAGCTGCTGTGGGTTCGTCCGAATTGAACCACATTCGACCGAAATGGCTTAGATTCGGTATTTCCAGAGAGTTGGGCTTTGGTCTTGGATGCAGCATGGTCTATTCGACCGAATCTAGTTGGGCTTCGACCGAATGTGGCCCTTTTAGCCACTTTGAAGCTTCAAACATCCATCGAACAATCTCCGACCTTCGCGAAATCTTCGGGGTTTACCCGAAACACTTGTGAGCGCCTCGAAACGCGTGTCTTTCCTTCGACTTTGAAGTCTAAGCCTCGAACTCGATCCGATTTACCTCGAAATCTCCCGAAAACACCTGAAATGATCTCTAAACACCATGGAGACAAGAACAAGGTAAAATCGAGCGTATAACGCATAAAATCAATGTAAAACAACAAGACTCGACACCAAAGTAGGGTAATAAATGTGCTCTAAATCGAGCACATCAAAGGCTAATATGAGAAATCTTTTAACGTTATCATAATGACTATTTGTAATTTTCAAAACAGTTTTTTATTATCATTTATCTTTGTTTATTGATGAAATATTTTAAAAATTAAAATTTTAATGAAGAAACTTTATTAATTAGCTTATACTACACATAAAAAACAAATATATTTTTAGATACTTTAAATTTAATTTTATTTAGCTTTTAAATTCAAAATTAATATTTCAAGAACATTTATAGGAACATATCTTATTGTGATATAATACTCATATTAACTTTGGTAAAATTTCTTTATATGGCAAATCATTATGGGAATAACACGTGGAATTAAACAGTCTTTTTATTAGATTGTATGTATGATATGATTGTATGATTATTGTGATATAATACACATATTAACTTTGGTAAAAATTTCTTTATATGGCAAATCATTATGGGAATGACACGTGGAATTACACAGTCTTTTTATTAGATTGTATGATGGGCCAGGCTAAGGTATTTGGCTATTAGCAGCAGGGGGAGGCGCAATCACATCATCGTCTCACCCCCAGCTTGCCACGATTTATTACAATTATACATAATCATTACAATTATACTAAATGGACCCAATAGGATTCTTTTTTTGTCTCATGGATCCTTAAAAATATCGACCCAGATCAGGTGAATCGATTCCTTAACTATCCCACTATAAAAGACTCATAAAGACGACCTGAATCCTTATATAGTAGTGTCCAAGATGGCCTCCAAATTTTCGAACTTGCAATTTGAGCCAATTCCATAAACAAAGCAAATATTCCATTGATCGGGTTCTATGGAAAGCTTATGGCACTTTGGAAAGATATTGACAAAAGAGTGTCAAACCCCACGAAACACCTCGAGGATTTCACAATTTTCAATGAGATAACTCAAAAAAATCGACTCTACCAGTTTCTAGAAGCGATAAGTAACTCATATTATAAAGAGGAGACATGGTAAAGAAAGAACCCCTACCAATTGTCGAGGAAGCCTATGCTGCCATACAAAGGGAAATAGCCCGTAGAACAATTATGGGCACCGAAAAACCATCTCGAAGAGGAGTCCTTTTTAGGCATAGGTAGCGGGCTAGCCTCGAAAAGGAGGATTGATTGCTTTTCCCAGCGTGAAAAGGATGAAAAAGCCCATTTGAAATGCTCACATAGCGGAGGTACTCTTCACACAAGGGAGGGATGCTTCAAGATAATCGGTTACCCAGAGTGGTGGCCTGATTCTCAAAAAAAGGACCAAAAGTTACCGAAAAACTAATTGTATTTTAGGAAAAAGGGAATGCATCTATGGGTGTTGGAGAAAATTCAAAACATAAGAGTAAGATAGAAGGGGATGAAACCGCCATGGCTGCCATAGCAGGTGAAGAAAACTCAAGTAAGAATGGTAATGCAAAGGGCGCAGGAGAGAGAACATCAAAATCAGATAAGGAAGTTAAACCTTTTGACTCTAAGTTACCTCTTATAAAAGAGGACTTTTGTTTGGAAACAAACTGCCCCACTAAATTAAATGAGGGAATTAATTTTTTTCCCACTTTATCTCTAAAAACGTAGGGTTTCGGGATGATAAACGGGTTTTCACACGTCGTTAATACTAAGCCTGAATCAAACTGTATTTATAACACCCTAATACAACTACAGATAATGTAGCGGTAAGTCGGGGATCAAACCACGAGGACAAGGTTAGGAAAACATAGGACTCGCTGCTGGGACTAAGGATAAAGGGTGAAAGGGTGTATGAATTAAACAACTAGAAGCAATAACAAAGCAAACATAAAAGTGGTGATAAACGATAAAAGACAGACGGGGATGTTAGGGATCCACCCAAGGTCGTTCTCTATGAACTCATGGAAAGCTAGGTCAAGGGAGATCGAACAATAATCAATCGAGACACTTTAGATAACAAGAGGAAGTTTGTGACCCTATAAGCCACACGAACAAACTATAATCGCCCTATGTCTCCTAAAAAGTGGCATGACATGATTCGAATCGAATATCAATCAATCAATAACAACCTCAACCCTAACCTAACACATAAAGAACAAGCTCGAAACCTAGGATTTCACTAAACTACAACCCCTAAAGAAACTACTCACACTTGCTAGAAATAACTAAAGGGAAAGCAATAAATAAGAGCATTAATAAAGGTATGGAGAACTTAAAAGGAAACAACAAGACGCAAGATGGAAAGCAATAAATGAAACTAGCAGCTACTCTATAAAGAAATAAATGAAGTAAGAGCAACAAGAGAAGCAATGGAATCAATCAATAACAAATGAAAGCATTTAATAACATAGGTTATTCGTTTTAGTGTTTCGTATAAAGAGAAAGATTGACGAGAAGAAGGTAAAGGCCAGTCAAACGATCATGTGGGGGAGGCTTAAAGGGGATATGGTAGCAACCGTGTCAAACAAGATCAAAACGTCGGGATACCCAAGTATATCGGATGATACCAATCAAATATGGGAGACTATGGCGGAAACCATTCGAGAGGTGGAAAAAGAGACACTAGGGGTGTCGATGGGAAAAACTAAGGTGTATAAAGAGTCATGGTGGTGGAATAAAGAAGTGCAAAACAAGATAAAGGACAAAAACAGGAGATTCAAGGAGCTCATGGCCTGCACAGAGGAGGAGGATATGACACATAAGAAGAAGAGGTATAAAGATGCAAAGTGGGCGGCAAACAAAGCAGTAGGAGAGGCAAAAGATCACGCGTTTGAAACCTTTTATCAAAAGCTTGAGACCAAAGAGGGGGAGAAGTTTATCTATAAGTTGGCAAGAGCAAGATCTAGGCAAAAGAAGGACTTAGGGATAGTGAAGTTCATTAAGTATGAAGGTGGACTAGTACTCCTTAGACAAGACGACATTAAGATGAGATGACATCAATATTTTTCCCAATTGCTCAATGACACAAGGGGTCCAAGGGAGGAAATTCAACAAACTTCAGACTCTTAAAGAACACAAGATCATGGGTCGATTATTCAGATTACCACGGTGGAAGTAAAAGGAGCTCTAAACAAAACGGGGAGATCGAAGGCAATTGGGCCTCACAACATTCCGATTGAGGTGTGGATGGGTCTAGGAGAGGAGGGAATTCAATAGCTTACTAACCTCTTTAATGTCATCTTGAGGTCCAGTAAGATACTAGAAGAATAGGGGGTTAGCATACTTATCCCACTATTTAAAAACAAGGGTGATGCACAAATATGCGGGAACTATAGAGGGATCAAACTTTTAAGCCACACTATGAAACTATGGGAAAGACTGATCGAGAAAAGAATAAGACGAGAGACGGTTATTAGAGAGAACCAATTTGGATTCATGCCAGGAAGATCAACCGCCGAAGCGATCCATATTTTGAGGAGACTAATGGAAAAGTATAGGGGGTGGAAGAAAGATTTCCAGCTGGTGTTCATTGATCTGGAGAAAGCGCACGATAGCATACCAAGTAGCATCGTTTTGGATAGCCTTAAGAATTGAGGTATTTTCTCAAAGTTACATGGAGGTAATACAGGATATGTATGACAGAGTGGCGACTAACATACATACACCGGTGGGTCTGACATAGTCTTTCCCAATTAAAATGGGACTACATTAGGGATCATCACTAAGTCCTTTCATTTTTACGGTCATTATGGAAGAAATATCTAAATCCATCTGGGAAACTGTACCATAGTGCATGCTTTTCGCCGATGATATAGTTTTCGCCGCATAAACCAAAGAGGAGGCTAATAGTAAATTGGAAGAGTCGAGGGAAGCCTTGGAAGGCAAGGGGTTATGCATAAGCCGTACGAAGACCGAATACTAGCAATGTAATTTCAATGGGATGGAACCAATAGGGGAGCCAGAAGTGACCATAGGGGGAGAAGTTGTTGAACGTACGTCCAAGTTCAAATATTTGGGATCATTGATTCAGAGTAACGGCGAGATAGATAGAGACGTCACTAATCGTATACAAGCATGTTCGCTGAAGTGACGAACAACATCCGGGGTGCTTTGTGATAAAAAGTTCCTAAGGTGATTAAAAGGTCAATTTTACCGCGTTGCAATTAGGTCGGCATTGTTATATGGGACATAATGTTGGCCCGTAAAGAAGGTTTTCGAACAGAGGATGGAAGTAATAGAGCTGCATATGCTAAGGTGGATTTGTGGTAATACCATGATGGATAAGATAAAAAAGTGACATGCATGAGCTCCACCTCTCCAAGGATCTGACAAGGGATAGGGGTAGGTGACGGCGCCTTATCCACGTCCTAGATTACTAAATGCATACCTTTCGCCTTTTGTTTGTTTTTGTTCATTGCCTTTATTTATTCGTTTTTTTCTTTGTTCTTTACTTTTACCCGTATTTTTAGCTATTTGTATGTATTCTATTTAACCTATTTGTAAGCTGCATGTTTCTCTCTCTCAGAAGACAATTCTCGAGCCGAGGGACTCTTTGATCGCACTTTCCTTATGGGTATGGGTTGCCGTCGTTCTTCCCTACCCAGACCGTGATCATAGTTTTCTATGAGTGGGATACAGTGGGTAAGATGATGATGACAATGATGATTTAATAACAATATTGAAAAGCAAGAAAGCAATAAAGATGAAACAAACTTACATAAACTAAAAACTTGTAGGAAAGCAAGACACTAGTGGAAAAAAAACATATCTGCTGCGAATCATTTACTGCGGTTTCTGATAAACGCAACTTATAAAAGCAAAAAAGAATTACGAAAAAAAAGTTAAACAAAAGCTGCGATTTTATGTTGCTCGCAGCATATAACCTTATAAAAAATGAGAATTGAGTATATGTTGCGATTTTATGTTGCCCGCAGCGAATATTTTTTTAAAAAAATTTAGAATTGTTTAAATACTGCGGTTTTCCTTCGCTCGCAGCACATACCCACTACTCTTAAAAATTAAAAACTCGCGTTTCAACGTCGATTTTAGAAAAACCTACAATTGTATTCTCCAATAAAACCGACGACTGCCATTGTCTTCTTCATTTTCCTCATAACCCAGCAACCAAGACATTCTTCACACACGAAACTTACTCTTCTTCTTCTTCAAAACTTCATAACCCACGGAATTCTTCTTCTTTATTGTTGTCGTATTCTTGCTCTCTCTTCAAAACTTCATAAACTTTGAAACGCACAAATTTCTTCATAAACCCACGAATTTGCTATCTCTTCAAGGTACACTTTCTATTCAAGGTTTTTTTTAAGTTTATTTTTACTTGTGTTTGGAGAAATGGATAAGTGTAGTAATTTTATTTTTCTTATTTCATTGTAGGTCATGTTATAATTGTTCTTCATCTAGATACACAAGGTAATTTCTATTGATATTAGTTTTTATTGTTTTTCATATTTTTAGGGTTTAGGGGGTTTTACATTATGATTTATATTTTTTATATGAGTTTGATATTTTTTAAATTTATGTTATTAATTTGTTAATTGATTTGATTTATGTTTATTTTGTTAAAAATTTGGTTTGTCATTGTGCATATGTTTTTATTAGAATTAGAACAAACATATTTTTAGGGTTACATGATTTTATTTTATTATTTATATTTTAAATATGATTTAATGTACAATCTAGTGCTTATATTGAAGTATGAATTATAGAATATATATTTGGTTCTATGGAATTAGAATATGAAGTATGAAGTATGAAGTATAAAATGTTATTTGTTCTAAGTAATTTTATTTTAGAACACAATGTAGGGCATATATAAAATTAGTATATTTGGTATAAATAAGTATATATTTTCAGGGTTAAATATGTTTGGTATTAGAGCTGTTCATGGGCGGGCTACCCGCCAGGCTCGACCCATCCGGCTCGAAAAACGGGCGGGCATGGACAACGTTTTTCAAAAAAGTTTAAAGTTTGGGCGGGTAATACCCGCCCGCCAAGATAAATGGGCGGGTAACAACACCAAAATAATACCCGCGGGTATACCTGCTCGCCCGCTTAATTTTATATATTATTTATTAAATATTAAATTATGTTAATTATTAAACTAGTACTATTAAATGACCTATACCCGACATTAATAATTAGTACCCATACCCAACTTTAGTTTATTAGTGTAGTACTAGCCTTAAGGTTTGATTTTTTAGACTTTAAAGTTTCTAATTCTACCATTTATTTTCAATATTTAACCCTCAAAGAACTCAAGTAGTCGACTATCGAAGTTCAAAGAAGTAGCCGACTCCACCGTCTATATTCAAGATTCATTTAATTTGAGTATTTTGAGATATTTTAGACAATGTAATATATTTTAATTGTTACTAAAACTTAAATTTATAATATCATTTATATTTTTAAGTTTTATATAAGAAATACCCGCCTACCCGCGGGTCCCGCCCGCTTTTAAAATGGGTGGGTAGCGACAAAGAAAAAAGCCCGCAAATGCGGGCGAGGTTTTGAATATTTGAGCCCGTGGGTAGAATTTTTATGTGCTACCCGGTCCACTACCCGCCCAAGCCCGCCCATGAACAGTTCTATTTGGTATAAATAAGTAGATATGATTATTAATTTTGTTTTGAACTAATTAATCACATTTAGGATGACAAAAGATTGTTCTTGGATGTATGGAAGTATTAAATCGTCAGAATTTATTGATGGCGTATTAGAATTTTGTAGTCTTGCGGTTGAACTACAAGTTAGGACGGGGGGAGTTGGTTTTTATTTGCCATGTGTCAATTGAGGCAACGTTTCAAAGGTAGATAGTGTTCATATCCTTAGATTGCACATACTTCGACGTAGGTTTAGGCCTCAATATCTTGTATGGATTTTGCGTGGTGTGGAGGGAGTTTACAAAGAATAAATTGTTGTTGAGGATGTCAATAATGAGGCCGATGTTAATGAGAATGTAGTAGGTCGTGTTGATGGGCATGAGATAGATGAAGAGAATGTCGATGAGGATGTGGATCGTGGTGATGAGATGATGGAGGGAGTCGCAGATGAGTTACGAAAACGTCCTCGTGTTTTTGACTTGTTAACAGAGGCTTGTCAAAAGCCTTTGTACCCTGGATGTACAATGTTCACCAAACTAACAGCAGTGTTGACATTTTTCAACATTAAGTCAAAGTTCAATTGGAGTGACACTAGTTTCACAATGTTATTAGAAGCGTTAGGTGAGATGCTTCCTAAGGGAAACAAACTTCCAAAGTTTACATATTATGCCTAAAAGCTCATGTGTCCTTTCGTCTAAGAGCACCAAAAGATTCATGCGTGTCCGAATGACTATGTAGTGTATCGAAATGAAAACGAGAACTTAGAAGGGTGTCTTAGGTGTGGGTTATTGCGTTACAAGCGTAAAGGGGCTTGGGATTATATAGGGGCCCCGGCTAAAGTATTGTGGTATCTTCCAATAATACCTAGATTCAAGCGCTTGTTTTCTATAAAAAAAGATGCGTTAAATTTGAGGTGGCATGCCAATAGGGGAAGAAACATCACTAGCTCACAAATCCATCTGATTCTCGGGAGTGGAAGAGTATTGATAGGTTGCATAAGACTTTTGGGGATGAAGTTCGTAATTTAGGGCTCGGACTGTGTACGGATAGAATGAAACCATTCGACAATATTAGTTCTCAACATAGTACTTGGCCGGTACTATTAGTGATCTATAATTTGCCACCTATGTTGTGTATGAAGTATAAGTACATTATGCTTTCGCTTCTTATCTCGGCTCCTAAACAACCTGGCAATAACATAGATGTATATCTTGCACCTCTCGTTGAGGATTTGAGAACGATGTGGGATGAAGGAGTTTCTGTGTTTGATGTATATGGTAATGAGTAGTTCACCTTGCGTGCAATGCTTTTATGCACCGTTAATGATTTTCCGGCATTTGGCAACTTTATCAAGGTATAAGAACAAAGGGAAGAAAGCATGCCTATAATGTATCGGTGATATGGAATCCACGTGGATTCCTAAATGCAAACACGTAATAATGCATTGTCGAAAATTTCTCCCACGAGATCACCAATATCGTAAGAAGAAGAAGATGTTCAATGGGGAGGTTCAGGATTGTGTAGCTCGTGGACCGTTGACCGGTAATGAGGTTTATGAACAGGTTAAGGGTGTTGAGACTGTATTTGGTTAAACAGGGTAAGTGTAAGGGGGTGAAGACCAACTGTGGAAAAAACAATCAATCTTTCGTTAGCTTCCATATTGGACATGTCTATAGGTTAGGCATTGTCTTGAAGTTATGCATATAGAGAAAAATGTATACGATGCCATACTCGGGACTCTCATGAACATTCCTGGTAAGACAAAGGATGTTAAGCCCGTGCGAGATTACTTTGAGTGTAAGGGTATTTGTTCAGAGTTGTCGGCACATGTTAAGGTGAGTAAAAAAGAAATAGAGCTGATGAAGGTTGTGGCAGTAACAAGGGAAAGGGCGGTAAAAAGAAGATGAGTAATGGAAAAGTTTATTCGTCTCCAGCTTGCTACACATTGTCCAAAGCAGAGAAACGGGCATTTTGTGAGTCTTTGTATGGTATTAAGGTTCCATCTAGGTCTTGGTCCAACATGACGTGATTTTTGACCCTAAATGGTGAGTTGAAGTTGGGAAGCATGAAATCTCACGATTGCCATGCAATGATTCAAGTGTTCTTACCAAGTTTGAGATGATGCAACAATTGCCATGCACTCTGTGGAATACTGCCAAAACATGTGAGATATGCTATTACCGAGCAATGTTCGTTCTTCAATACAATTCATAGTAAAGTTTTTGATCCATTCAAACTAGATGCTCTTCAAGTCGACCTGATTGTAACTTTATGCAAGTTTGAGATGTATTTTGCACCTTCTTTCTTTGACATAATGGTTCTTCTTATTGTCCATCTCGTTCGTGAAATCTAGCTTTTGGGTCCAGCTTTTTTAAGGTAGTGTTATACTTTTGAAACAAACATGGGAATTTTATAAAAGAAAGTAAGGAATCCAGCACAACCCAGGGGGAGTATGATTCAAAACACTATTAGCGACGAGAATGGTAAATTTATAGCCGAGTATATGGCCATGGCAAAGCCTATTGGACTTCTCACTTGTCGACATGAAGGAAGGCTTGAGGGAAAAAGTAACAATTGGCTCAAATCGATCACACCTCCTCGAGACAGTCTAATACAAGCACACCTGTATGTGTTGCATCATATTCCAGAAGTTCATTCTTCTTTGAATGAGCATTTTGATATATTGTGTACAAAATAGCCTTCTAAAGGGGATATGGCATTGATGTAGATGCATAACAAGACGTTTATCGATTGGTTTCATAATCGAGTAATATGTGAACAACTCAAAGGTGTATGTGAAATTGTTAAGTGGTAAGCTTTAGGTCCTCGTGATGATGTCAACAAATATGAGGGTTACGATGTAATTGGGTTCACATTTTGGACGGAGGGTTAAGATAAGAAGTCATGGTATTTGCAGAATAGTGGGGTTTCTATTTTGGCGTCCTATACATTTTACGCGAGTGCTAAGGATCAATCGTTGGTTGATGCTAAATTGGTATACTACGGGCGGGTACATGAAATATGGGAGCTTGACTACTATACTTTCACTGTTGGTCTTTTCAAATGCAAGTGGGTAGATAATAATCAACGATGCGTTAAAAATTACGGCCCTTGTGGATTCACTCTTGTAAACTTAGCTCGTTTGCGTGATAGTGAGGAGCCATTCATACTAGCCACAAAGGCCAAGCAAGGATTCTACATTGTAGACTCGTCAGATAAAAAATGGTCTATTGTTGTACCGCGAAGAAGAAGTATTCTTGGTATAGGTGATGTTAAGGATGAGGTAGAGTATGATGCTTTTTTAGGCTCCCCACCATTTATCAATCCAAAATCCATGGATGAAGATGATGTAGATGTTGGTAATATGCGTGTGGATCACACAGATGAATTACATTTAAATTAATTGATTCACAACGTATGAATTATTAATGTTATTTTGGCACTTGCTCGCATAACGTAGCTCAAACTTGGTTTATTTTTCAGGAAACATGGCACACAACACTATTAGTATATAGTGTTGGGTTGAAATGGTTAGAATCAAAAATAATACTCATATGTTTGAAATTACGTGTTAAGTTGCGATTTTAAGGGTTTTTCAGCGTTTTTGGCACTTTCGCGCATAAAGTAGCTCAAACTAGGTTTTTTTTGCATGAAACTTGGCACACAATGCTGTTTAGTATATATTCTTGTTTTCAGATGGTTAGAATCGAAAATAAGTCATATGCTTGAAATTACGTGTTAACTTGCGATTTTAAGGATTTTTATGCATTTTTGTCACTTTCGCGCTTAAAGTAGCTCAAACTTGGTTTGTTTTGCACGAAACTTGGCACACAACACTATTTGGTATATATGATTGTGTTGGAATGGTTTGAATCAAAAATAATAGTCATATGCTTGAAATTACGTGTTTAGTTGAAATTACGTTGAAATGTGCTAATATATATTTCTATTCATACTCATTTAGGTACTCATCTACAATGCATCTTTTCAGAGAAGAAATTTTCCCCGAGATTGAGACTTCGGATAATGAGCATCATAGTGACTCGGATAAGGACTATGATCATGAGAAGGGGATGGACATAATTGATGATGATCATGACTCCGAAGGGAGGCCGGGTGACAAAAAAGATAATGACGACCAAATTGTTCGATACGAGCGTGTTGCTGAAGATCCCCTAACAATTAACAATGACATCGATGAAGACGCCCAACCAACGGATGCTTCCACTATCACTAATAGCGTTGGTTCTAAGAAAACAAAAGGGCTAGATCTTATGAAAAACCTTAAACTCACAGAACCCATGCACCTCGAATACAATGCATTAGGATAACCATGTGGAAAATGGCGTAGGCAATATGGAAAACAAGTGGGCCTCTCTATTCGCAAAACAGTCCAAAGGGCTCTAAGAAAGAGATCAGTTCCTCATCAAATGTGTCGATTGGTTCAAAGTCGTCAGTGGCAATCACTCCAATTTTGACTGATGCAGATCTAAAAGATCTCTCTAAAGATTGCAAATGGCTGCACACATGTGCATCTTGCAACTGCGAGGAAGAGCCAATCGGTCTACCTCTGTAGAAGGACCAATTTTGCTTTGTTGAGGTGCCTTATGTAAATATTGGTTCTAATGACATTGGGCAATTTTTGAGAGGAGACATGTTGAATGTCGCTCTTATCCATGCTTACATGAGGTGATGTTCATTATTACAATTTTGACATTATTGTTTAATTGTTTTGAAAATCGAATTATTGACAAAATTTTCTTATTCGTGAGTTTAGTGCGGCTAACGATGAGCTAAATTGCCTCGAATCTCCAATAAAACTTGGATGGTTTTGTCCTGAAACGATTTCGGGTCTAAAAGCGTACTTGTTTTGGTTATTCATGTTGATTTTGAGTGGTTTTGGTTGTTTTATGCATAATTCTTATAGTTTTAATGATGACGGAGTTCACTAAGGAGATTTTATCTCGGGTTAAGATGTTCTACAAAGAAAATAAGCAAAAGAGTAAAAGTGTGTTTATAAGGC
Organism: Amaranthus cruentus; assembly: GCA_019425755.1. Taxonomy (NCBI): domain Eukaryota; kingdom Viridiplantae; phylum Streptophyta; class Magnoliopsida; order Caryophyllales; family Amaranthaceae; genus Amaranthus; species Amaranthus cruentus. The sequence continues at coordinate 1,543,764 of CM033464.1, forward strand.
AAAAGTTTTGTGGTGAAGTTTGACATATCTCTACTCTTTTGCAGCATTAGAAACTAGATTTCAAGAGCTTTCCAACGACATATTATACGTCTAATTTAGACAACCGAGGAAGAAATTGCGACCATTTGAAGTTGCTGCAGTTTTCCAGTCCAAAACGCCGACTTCGCGTTACTGTCCAGTTATGTTGCAGTTGATTCGGCTGTGGCTGCTGATTTGTCACGAGACTTTCAATTAATCTTTGAATTAGATATGAGGCTCAAGTCCTAATCAGTATAAGTAGGCCCTAAAAATCATATTAGGGTTTCTTCTTCCGTTCTTCCTCTTCTTCCTTTTTTGTTTTTATATCATTTTACATTAATTAGCTTTTAATTACTCTGAGAATTATATCTAATTCAAGCTTTCAATCTAGCCTATGAGATTTAATCATACCTAAGTTTGTAAGTCTCTTTTAGTCTTTTAATTTCCTTTATTTTTAATTCATTGTATTAGTTTTAAGCATTCTCTAATGAAATCTAATTTTGTGTTTTCAATCTTCCTCTAATAAAAGCTTAGTTTATTCTTCATTAGTGTTGATTTGAATTCATTGTTGGTGTTATTTAGCATTTCATTATTGCTTTTCTTTTTTTGTCATTCAATAAATTGTCATTCATGTCTAGTAATTAATCTGAATCTTCATTGACACTAATGAGAATTAAATCATACAAGACTTTAGGGGATTCCCGACACCCTAGATCTTTTCATCATATAGCTTAACCTCATTTATTATTGCATTTGTAGTTTTTAGTAACAATCAACCTACATCTCGTTTTTTTCTCCTTAAGCAATATAATTAGTAGCAATTGGCGAGTTTATTGTCCTAACTTCCTTGTCTTTGACCGGCGACTACACTTACACCGTGCGCTTGCGGTTAAATAAAATTTGCTCATCAAAGTTTTTTGCATCGTTGCCGGGGAAGCGACAGATAATTAATTTTTTTATTTATATTGCATATTTTGCTTTCTTGTATAAATATTTTTTTTATTATGTTCCTCATCTTTATCCATGGCTATATTTTCTTTTTCCCAATATGATGGTGAGCAATTCCTCACATATTTCTCTAGGTTTCAAGATTATGTGGAATACTTAGCCTCTTGTGGTTACACTTTTTACTATGATGATTTAAGCCATGTGATATTAAAGGGGTTGAACCCCGAGTCTTGGAGTCTAGCCAAATATATGGGCAATGGTCAGCTACTTGACATGGATGACGATTATCGTTGGGAATTTTTTTGCAATATGTCTGCTTAGTGTTTGCATGATGAACAACGTCAAGGATTTCTTTCTATACAATTATCAACAATGATCGAGGAATTATCAATATGGAAGGAACGATTAGCTGAGCGATCAGCTAGTCTTGCTCGTAATCAAGCAATTATCGATCAGATGGTAAAAGACTATGAGAAAACCGGTGGAGCAACAATTGAGCTTAAGGATTCCTGTTCTTCAAAGGGTAATGTGGGTGAGTTACATTTTCCAATGGAACAGGGTGATAACCATAATAACTCTTACTTGCCTATCGATTTATCTTGTGTAACTTATTTATTGATTATGAGGAAGTAGGGTCAATAGCGTCTGATGCTATTGAGGCTTATGATATTACTTCTTATGATTGTGTCTCTCTATCTTCCCTCTTTCATTCACCACCCATGGAGCGTGAGTCCACCATTGACCATCCCAATTTTGATAATGAGGAGTGTTATTCCAAGTCTATATGGGAACGGGAATTAGATGCACTTGAGATAATGTTAGAAGGTAATGGAGTTTATGATGATGAAACATTAACAGTGTTTAACTCTTTTGATACTGAGTTTCTTCATCTCGAGACTTCTTCATGTCTCGAATTGTTTTTGGCTGAGGAAGAAATGTGTCTTATGGTTGCATCACCACCATTAATTCATAACAGCACTATATAGAGTTTGTTAATACTGATTTTATTTCTGATAATTATGTTATTGAAAAACTCTCCTGTTACATTCTCTTTGACCATGGTTCATATGTGCTAAATTGTATTCATGTGCATGCTTTTCCTGAATGTGCCTCTAGACTATTTGACAAGTTGAAAGTGGCACTCACCTTAATTAATATGGTTCATGCGGTTGTCACTGTTGATGTTGGGCTTTGAAAAATTCGCTTGGATCTAAACACACGTTCATTTTGGCTTCATATGTGGAAGGGTAATTAGTTTTATTTTTGAATTTGAACTTTTCTTTTGATGTTTAAGTTCACATATTTTCTAATTTGTTGATTTTATATTTGCGTTTGTAGTTTGCATTGGATAATTTTGGTCATATGTCCTCTGGCGAATACTGTGCACGTCTTCGACTCAATACATAAAGATCAAAGCCCACCTCGTAATACAAAATTCAAAGCCTTGTTGAATGCGTAATTTTATAAATTTTACCAATTTAATTTAAGTGTTATATATTATAAATAGTATTGTATTCATTGATATATAAATAGTTATATTTTTCCCATGCGTTTCAGTTCAATGAATAAAGTGCGTGGAGAAATGGGATCTATAGCAAGAGCTACATCTCCGAAAGGGAAATCAATAAAGGTACACAACATTATTCAAAATACGTTTCATTTAAGCGTTTTTGGCACATTCGCGCATAAAGTATCTCAAAACTAGTTTGTTTAGCACGAAAATTGGCACACAACACTATTTGGTATATATTATTGTTTTTAAATGGTATTAGAATCGAAGATCTAGTTATATGCTTAATATTACGTGCTAAGTTGTGATTTTAAGAATAGTTTAAGCATTTTTGGCAATTTCGCGCATAAAGTAGCTCAAATTTGGTTTAATTTACACAAGACTTGGAACTAATGTGCTCGATTTAGAGCACATTTATATCCCTATTATGGTGTCGAGTCGCGTTGTTTTACATTGGTTTTATATGTTTTACACTTGATTTTACCTTATTCTTGTCTCCACGGTGTTTGAAGTCATTTTAGGTATTTTCGGAGATTTTGAGGTGAAACGGGTCGAGTTCGAGACTTTGGCATCATAATCGAAGAAGAAGCACGTATATCGAGGCATTCTCGAGCATCCCGAGTCATCCCCGAGCATCTCGCAAGGTTCCAAGACCTTCCGGCGCCTCGAAGACACATTACAAGAGATATTGGGGGTTGCTCGACCTAGATTCGATCGAATCTATGTCAATTCGGTCGAATCCAAGTGCTGCTCCTAGGATCAAGTCTCCAAGCTTCTAGTTTGGCCGAATTTCAGCCAATTCAAGCAAATTTATGTACATTCGGGCGAAGCCACTGTTCAATTCGGTCAAATGTACCTCGAAGCCATATTTTGGACTATTCTCTGGAAATACAAAATTCAAGCCACATTAGGGGAATGGGCTGGATTTAGGCGAATCTGCCTAGGCTTCGGGCGAGTGTAACTTAAAATCTTGCGTTGCGTTTTTCTTCGCATCTTAAAACACGTAGGATCTTTTAGGGCTTCTTCCTCCCACTTTGTACACCCTATATAAACCTTTAACTTTGGTTGTAAGGGTCATGTTCATGCTTAAGAGAACACACTACTAGTTGTTCATCATTTACTTGCTTTGCTTTACATTTCTCTTGCTTTCCTTTACATTGTATTTCATTTCCTTTCAATCAAGCACTTAAGTTCATGTAAGTTTATCTTTCTCTATTGCTTTATTGTCTTTAATACCTTTCATTTATGCTATTTAATGCCCTCTTTACATCTTGCTTTGATTGTTTCTTCATTTGCTATTCTTTTACTTTCAAATCTTGCTCTTTTTTCCGTATTGGTTTGGTAGAGTAGTTGATAGTTAGTTTTATTGTTTTACTCTTGTTTATTGTTGGCTTTGTTCTTGCCCTACTGTTTTGATTTTTTTCTCTCATGTTCTTAGTTGTAGTTTGTTTCAATATTCTAGAGTAGTTCTTTAAGGGTTTTGGTTTGGTGAAACCCTAGGTTTGGTGATTGATGTTCATATGTTAGGTTAGGATTGAGGTTTGTTGTTGATTGTTTGATTGATATTCGATGCGAATCTTGTCCTGCCACTCTTGATGAGACATCGGGAGATTATGGGTCGTTCACATGGTTATATGTCACCAACTTCCCCTCGCTATCTAGAGTGTCTCGATCGATCTATGTTCGATCTCCCTTCACCTACCTTTCTATAGCAACTTAGAACCGACCTTTTGCTTTCATATCATATTCAGTTTTCGAGTTTTAGGGTTTATGAATCAAAAATCAAAAGATCCATCAACAATGTTAACAAATGAAGAATCAGAAAGATCCATCAATAGTGTTAACAAGAATTCTCAAATTCATCTTTACAATTGGTTGAATTAGAAGGTATTTTTTTTATGAAATCTGAATTTTTATGGTTTATGAACCAAAATCGAAATTGTTTGTAAATTGGGCGTTTTTTAGAAATAAATTAATTGACTTTGTTATATGTTCTTATAGGTTTCCTAAAGAAAGATTATA
>CM033464.1:1553261-1555761 GCA_019425755.1 Amaranthus cruentus
CCCCCTCTCAATTGCACAGCTGTCACCCTCATCCCAAAAGTGACAAATACGAACAAGGTTGGAGATTTCAGACCTATTGCTTGCTGCAATGTCATATACAAAATCATCTCTAGAATCCTAGCAGGTAGACTTCAAAAGGTGATGGGCAAAGTGATAGACCAAGCTCAGTCAGGATTTATTCCAGGAAGACAAATGGCAGACAACATTCTCCTTGCTGCTGAGATTATCAAAGGATACTCCCGCAAGAATAATACCCCGCGGTGTATGATCAAGATGGACCTCAGGAAAGCGTATGACTCGATCAGCTGGAACTTCCTTTTCTCTGTCATGGCCGAAATGGGTTTCCCTCCTAGGTTCGTCAATTGGATTAAGGCTTGTGTCACCACAGTCTCATTCTCTCTGTTGGTTAATGGTACGCCCATCAAGCCTTTTGAGGCTAAGAGAGGTCTCCGTCAAGGTGACCCCATCTCCCCGTACCTGTTTGCTATTGCCATGGAGTATTTGTCTAGACTCATGCAGGATCAGAGATATAATGGGAATTTTTACTACCACCCCAAATGCAAAAAAGAGAACATCACCCACCTCCTGTTTGCTGATGATCTCCTCATGTTCTGTCGAGCAGATAAGATTTCCATTCAGAGTATTATGAGCACTTTCCAAAACTTCTCTAGAGCATCTGGGCTTGAAGATAATGTTAACAAAAGCAATGTGTACTTCTCGGGCGTTGATAACCAAACCAAAAACAGATTGCTGCATTTCCTTCAAATGGATGAAGGCACTTTCCCGTTTCGATATCTGGGGGTTCCTCTCCATTCTAAAAAGCTCAATTCTAGGGATTTTCGCCCACTGGTGGATAAAATTGTTGGTCGTATTGGCTACTGGTCCTCGCGCCTCCTCTCCTACGCGGGGAGTATCCAGCTGGTTCGTAGTGTCATTGGAGGAATTCAGAATTTTTGGGCCCAAATCTTTTGCCTCCCAAAGAAGTTGATTAAGATGGTTGAGAGCATTTGTAGATCCTTCATCTGGACCGGAAACGAGGGGATTTCTAGAAAAGCTGCTGTAGCTTGGAACCAGATGACCTTGCCTCTCCCAAAGGGTGGTCTGAATCTTAAAGATATGCACACTTGGAACAAAGCTGCCCTCCTCAAGCATCTATGGAACTTAGCTCGGAAAAAAGACAATCTCTGGGTAAAATGGGTCCACAACTACTATATGAGCAACCAAGAAATCAGTAATGTGAAAGTCTCCATTCATGCTTCATGGGTTTTCAAGAAGATCATCAAACACAGCTATCTTGTAGAAAAGCTAGGGGGGTGGGAAAAATTCACAACTGATCCCAACCTCACAATTGGTGGGGTCTACAACCGTCTGAAAGAGGATGCCCCTAGGGTGACATGGGGTAACATCATGATCAAGAACATTGCCAATCCAAGTGCAAAGTTCATCACTTGGTTAGCAATTCAAAATAGGCTTGCAACGAAAGACAGAATTGGGAAATGGATTGATACCACGGATGATAAGTGTGTGCTTTGCAATGGCGCAAGTGAATCGATCCAGCATCTTATTTTTGAATGTCAAAATGTAAAGGACATACGCACTAAGATCTTCAGCTTCCTTCCTGAGAGACTTGACGAGGCTGATTTCCAAGCTGAGATTAGGCTCATTGCCAAGATCAATAAGAAGAAAACTGACAAAGCCAAATTGATTGTTGCACTATGGACGGAGATGATATACTGCATTTGGAGACAGCGGAATGGCAAAATTTTTGATAACCGCACCTTTAGTCTGAAAGAGATGCATGATCTTATTGTCTTTAGAGTCGCAGGGAGGGTTAACAGTAGGATGAACGATATGCTTGTATCTATGTAGTTTTTGGTAGTTTTTGGGTTATCGCTCCCCTTTTTGTTGTGAGTGATAACGTTTTTGGTGTGTCGAGTTAATTTAGCCGACGTTTCTCTCTCGTATCTTTTCGGTATATAATACAAATTAATTGACAAAATATATATATATATATATATATATATATATATATATATATATATATATATATATATATATATATATATATATATATATATATATATATATATATATATATATATATATATACACACAAAAATTACTAATCAATAACAGTGATTTGTAAATCACCATAAAAAGACAAAAAGAATAATATTAAAATAAACAAAATTAAAAAAGATAAATTAAAATAACAAACTCTCACCCTATCATATCCAACCACATAAGAGTGATTTATTAACTTCACAAATAACCGTTATTTACTAAGACCTTCTATATATATATATATATAATGGCTAGTGAGAAGTTTAGAGAGAGAAATGGTGAGAATGCTGTTGAATGCTGCTGTTGAATTCTGCCCAGGAAGACGAAGCGGTTTTGTCAGATTCAGCGACAAGAATGGCGTGTACTCTCCCCAACGGTTAGTTCCTGTCTCGAGGGCCGGTATTCGAGGGTTTGCCCGTCACCCGTGGTGGCGTGG
>CM033464.1:1560761-1567881 GCA_019425755.1 Amaranthus cruentus
TATTATGATAAGCTTTAATGAGTTCTCTGAATTGCAGATTGATGATAACGGGTTTCTAACACGTCGTTTAACGCTAGAAGCCTTGGTCAATCAAACACATTTATAACACCCTAAATACAACTATAGCTAGTATAGAGGTAAGTTGGGGATCGAACCACGAGGAACAAGGGTAAGGAAGACTAAGTGCTATGTGTAAGGAAGTAGTGGTGTGCGTATAAAGGTGGGTGTTTTAAGCTAAACTAAGAAAAGCGATAAACAAGATTGATAAAAGCAATAGGAAACAAACGGGGTTGGTGAGGATTCACCCTAGGTCGATACTATGTTCTCAAACAAAGCTAGGTCAAGGGAGATTGAGCGCGGCTCAATCGAGACACTCTAGATAGCATGGGGAAGTTGATGACTTATAGTCAATGCGAACGACCCATAATCGCCCTATGTCTCACAAGGGAGTGGCAGGACAAGATATGCATCGAATATCAATCAAACAAACCACAACAACGTCAACCCTAATCTAGCATATGAACAACATTCATCAATCCTAGGGTTTCACCAAACCAAAACCCCTAAGAAATCTACTCTAACATATTTAAAGCAATAACAACTAAGAACAAAGGGTAAAACATGGAAATAAACATTAGGGCAAGAGAGAAATAAAGACAAGGCAAGGAAACTAACTATCAACTACACTAGAAAGCAATAACCAAAGTAAGAACAAGAAATGAAAGCAATAGAACAAGATTCAAAGCAATAATCAAACTTAAGAAGAACAAAACATTAAATAGCATGAATGAAAGATAAACTAAGAGAGAAAGCAATAAAGGAAAGTAAACTTACATAAACCCAAGTGCTTGAATGAAAAGGAATTGAAATTACAAAGCTTGAATGTAAATGAAAGCATAGAAATCCAATCTAGGGCAAAAGAAATTGAAAGAAAGCATAAATTGATGTTTAATAGAAGAGAGGGTTTCTATCTACCAAAGCATAGGGTTTTAGTTCATAAGAGTGCCCTTATATAGGCTACAAAAGATGGGGACAAAAGCCCTAAAAATATCCTACGTGGCAAGCTTCGAAGAGAAAGTAAAATCGCAGGAACAGCACCCAATTCGCCCGAATCTGGGCCCATTCGACCAAATGGGACCCAAATTCGCCATTTCCAGAATCTTTCAAAATAGGCTTTGGAGCACCAAACCAAGGTTCGACCGAATTGACCGTACCATTCGACCGAATGGGTCAAATTCGCCCGAATGGGCTTGCATTCGCATAAAATAGTGAGTTGCAATCTTCAATTGGAGCATCAGCACTTAGCTTCGACCGAATGTGTGGTAGCTTCGGTCGAATGTGATCCATTTGGCCACTTTGAAGCTTCAAACCATCCTCAAACGCTTTCCGACCTTCGCGATATCTTCGGGGATTACCCGAAACACTTTGAAAACACCTGACTTTGAAGTCTAAGCCTCGAACTCGATCCAAATTACCTCGAAATCTCTCGAAAACACCTGAAATGATCTCTAAACACCATGGAGATAAGAACAAGGGAAAAACGAGTGTATAACGCATAAAACCAATGAAAATCAACGACACTTGACACCAAAGTAGGGTAATAAATGTGCTTTAAATCGAGCACATCACAACCCCCAAGCTTAACTTTTGCTAGTCTCTAGCAAAGAAACTAGGTAGGAAAACATGAAAGCACAAGGGCATCCCAAAAACAAACTAACTACAAAAGCAAAGCAAAACTAGACTATGAACGCAATAAAACCTAATACTCACTGTCGTAGGAATCACGATCGCACTTAGCACGTACGACAAGTCCTTTAAACCTCAAGGTCTCCCAAAGAGCACGAGTAAGGTCTCGTGAGGGTTTTCAGAAGGAGACCCACAAATCCAAAGCAAACAAACATGGTGAGCGGAGAACAAAACATTACAAGCATGTGCATGAGCAAAACTCTTCCTTAGCCATAGGTGTGCAAGTACAATGGTCTCAATAGGGCGCAATACCAAAGAGAACGACCAATTCCACTAGCTCGAGATCACTAGGGCAAGCAACAACACAGGCCATGCCACCCACTACCTAAAGAGGTCACAAGTCTACACTCCCCGGGTGATTTCTCAAAAGATGTGAGAAATATGCAATTACGCTCATGTGTTTGATTATGGTTCGTGTTTCGCTCATAAACTTCCGACTAAAGATGAGTCGGGAATCAAACACCTAATAGGGGAGAATCATGGGGATTGTGTCATATTTAACTCCAGCACGGAACAAAATAAACAGACCAAGTCGAACAGGTTAGCGAAGGGTTGTAACGTTGGCTTAGGGTTAAGGTGGGATACATTTGGGAATGTGGAGCTAAGTAGAGGATAGCAAGTGACCCTAAACAAAACACCCACAAACATCCCATGACAAACCAATGAAAACTATATCCAACAACCATCAAAAACCCAATAAACTCAATTAAGCACAATGATCTCTATCATAAAACACCAAAAACATGAAATCTCATAAGCACAAGTGTCTCCAAGCTCATCTCCTAATAAAACATCGACCTTCTCACTCACACGAATATGTATGTGTATAAAATCTCAATGAAAATCAAGAGAAAGGTCGCCTCAAACATAGAATATGTATGGATAAAAACGATGAAAGCACTAGAGGAAATAGGAGAAGTGATAAGAGCTGGACATGAAATGGATAGAGTCATATAAACCAACAACCATAGCATCATAACCAAAAACCTACTCATCAATGTAACACATAACAACCCCACCATCACAAAGCTATCCTCTAGGTAAAGAAGAGGGATAATTTGGCTCATGTGGAGGCTAAATAATGTGGCTACAAAAGAAAAGGAAAAGGCAAAAATTTGGCTTAACCTAAAGTCAATTGCGTTCAAGGTAGGCTATTTGGCTATGTAGCTCAATTCTAGTGAACGTGTTATCATCCCTGGTCTCAAGAAAAGCCGACTACGCTGGAGAAGAACAGACACAATACTTAGATCCCCTAACTAGCACACAAAATGAATGGTACTCACAAGGAGTCCAAGAAGGCTCAATCCTTACGGCTAGTCGAAAAGCGCCTCTAAAGGTAGTCATCCAAGCCACAAACCAAGCAAACCCCAATTCCCCCAAGCTATGTGGAAAACAGTCGAACTCTAGGTCCCAAAACAGGCACAAGCCTAAGGAAATACGAGTTTGCATAGGGACATGAAATGTGCACAACAGAAGCTTGCATGCTAGACTCACAACTCAACCATTTATTGAAAGCAAGGATAAAACACAACTATACAACCTAAACATGAAACTATACAAGCTAAACAAAACAAAAACTAAACATGTGAAAAACTAAAAGAAAAACAAAGCAATAGTTACAATAATGCAAATCTTTCGGGATTTTGAAAGCCGTCTCGGCGATGGGGAAGGCGAAAGAAAAACAAAAGACCGAAAGATAGGCATTATTGAAACTAAAGAGAACAAAGCAAACATCATATAGACAACATCAAACACCGGGTTATCTCCCGCAAGTACTTTTGTTTAATGTCGTTAAGTTCGACCCAGCTAACCACCAGCTCAAGCAATAAATGAAAAGCTAGGGAAAGAAACCATACCTGAGCTAGGAGCGGACTCACTCCTAGCATCACCATGACCTCGAACGTGGTGACCCAAAACTCTCCACCTCGCAGCAGTGGCGGAGGTAAGCAATGTAGAACCGGGGTCACCTGGATGAAAGCTCAAACATGGGGCTCCCCCAAGCTTAGGTTGAGCCATCTTCTTCTTTTTATGAAACATTTTTCTTTTTCTTTTTCTCACCCGCTTCCTCTTGCGGGGTTGCTTGTCAATACCCTCAACTTCATCATCATTTTTGGCAAACTCCTTTTCCTTCACAACATCATCAAACTTTTTCTTTTCTTCCTCATCAATCTTCACCTCATCACAAGGCATCATCAAATCATCATGAATATGGGCATCAAGAACATCAAGCCCTCCAACCTTATCACCTTGAGAATCATCAACCACATCTAAAGAGAAAAGTTGCTCGACCATGGGCTCTTTTGAAGACTTAGAAACCAAAAACCGCTTGCTCATTGCGTTTCCCTTATAGTGATGGTTTCGGCTTCACAATGATAAGGAGCACCCAATTCTCTCCAAGTGGGGGAGTGTAGGGGTCTTCACCATATCAAGCACAAAAATCACATGGGACAACAACGTTTCCTTGGATTGGAAGATCCAAAAACCCCCCAAAGGCCTAGCCCCCCGGCCCTAGTTGGATGGATTTCTTGGAGGGTTTTTAAACCCCAAAGGGCAGGTGCTTAGCTCTAAATCGGCTTAGGCTAATGAGGCCCAAATGCGGCAAGTGCTCCTTTGGGTTTTTTTTCCCCCTTAGTAGCGGGGAGCCGAGGGTCCTCAGCCCCTTTTCCTTTTTTTTTTTTTTTTTTTTTTTTTTTTTTTTTTTTTTTTTTTTTTTTTTTTTTTTTTTTTTTTTTTTTTTTTTTTTTTTTTTTTTTTTTTTTTTTTTTTTTTTTTTTTTTTTTTTTTTTTTTTTTTTTTTTTTTTTTTTTTTTTTTTTTTTTTTTTTTTTTTTTTTTTTTTTTTTTTTTTTTTTTTTTTTTTTTTTTTTTTCCCCCCCCCCCCCCCCCCCCCCCCCCCCCCCCCCCCCCCCCCCCCCCCCCCCCCCCCCCCCCCCCCCCCCCCCCCCCCCCCCCCCCCCCCCCCCCCCCCCCCCCCCCCCCCCCCCCCCGGATTAAAGGGGCCCCCCCCCGGGAAGGGGGTTGTTGAATAATTTTAAGGGTACCCTTGCCTTGGTTCCCCCCAAACCCTGGCCATTCCTTGTTGGGTTAAACCCCCGGCCCCCTCGGCTTGGGCCCCTTAAAAAGCCTTGCCCAAAACCCCTTTCCGGAGCCGGGGCCGGTTAAACCCCACAAAGATGTTCTGTTAAAATTCCCCCACGGCATAAGGAAAGACGGCCCAAAAATTTTTCCGGAAAACCCCCAAATTTTCCAGAAGGCCCCCCAAGTTGGGGAACAATTTTTCCCCCATGGGGGTTTAATTTCCCCAAAGGGTCAATATTTGCCGCCCCCCTTTTTTGGGAACTACCCCTTGCCCCCCCCCAAGTTGTTTTTTGGAAAACCTCCCCCCCCCAAAATTTCCCTGGGTTTCTGGGTTTTTGGGGTTCCCCTCCCGACCCCGGTGGTGCCTTATTGGGGAATCAAAAAACCCATCAAAAAAAAGGTTTTTAAAATGGTTTCCCCATTTTAAAATTCCCCTTGGGGGGGGGAAAACGGTTTTGGAGCATCCTTAAATCAGTCCATACGGCCATGGGGCCCAAAAATCCCCCCTCTTGTGGGGAATGGCCAAATTTTTTTTTCGTCAATCTTGAGTCCCGGTTTTGGATAAACCCTTTTTGGGGGGAGGTTTAAAAATTTTTTCCCATTGTGATGGAGTTGGGTTAAAAATTTATCCCAAACCCCAAGGCCCCCGGGGGCCCAAATTTAAAAAAGAGGAAAGGCGGTAAAACCGGAAAAAGGGGAAAACTTTAAAATTATGAACCCAATTCTCGGGGCCTGGGGGGGTTTGGGGAAGGACAAAGTTTTTCCCCCAAAAGGGGGGAGTTTTTTTCCTCCGTTTTTTGGGGGGAAGGGAATTTGGTGGGGCTTAAAGGGCCTCTTAATTTTCCCCTTCCCCGGGGCCCCCCAAATTCCCAAAAAATAGTGGTTGATTGGGCCTTTGGGGGGGAGGTGGATTGGAGTTCAGACGGTTGGGATGGAGTGGGGGGGAGGAGATGGTAAAAGCACCCTTTTGTATCAGGTTGTATGGGGAAAAGTTGTATTTGTGACCCCCGGTGTGTTTTTTTCTAAAAAAAACCCCTGAAAAAAGCGTAAAGCCAAAAAAAAAAAAAAGTTTTCAAAAAAAACTAGAAAAGCAATAAAATGGACTACCAAGCACAAAAAAAAAAGCGTTGTCCTGACAGGCGCCAAAATTTTGATAACGGGTTTCTAGGGGGGGAACCCCTAAAACCTTTTAAAAAAACCACATTTTTTAACCCAAAATTACCAAAACTGAATAAAAAAGGAAATTTTTGGGGATAAACCCCCGGGGGGGAAAACAAAGGGCAAGGGAACCCAAGTTTTATGTGAAGGGGGAAGTAGGGGGTTAAAGGGCTTAAAAGGGTGGGTTTTTAAAAAGAAAAAACGGCGATAAACAAGATTAAAAAGCAATAAAACCCCGGGGGGGTTGGTGGGTTACCCAGGTGATCCCTTTTTCCCCCAAAAAAGGGGCGGGTTGGGGAGTTAAAAGGGGCGTGGGGGACCCCCCCAAAAAAGCGGGGGAAGTTGATGATTTAAAAATTAATGGGCGACCCAAAATTGCGTATGCCCACAAAGGGGGGGGAAAACAAAAACCCCCGGAATATTTTCAAACAAACCCAAAACGTCCCCCTTCTGGCATATAAAAACCTTTTCCTCCCACCGGGTTTTCCCCACCAAACCAAAACCCTAAGAAATCTCCCCTCATATTTAAAGCAATAAAACTAAAAAAAAAAGGGTAAAACATTGGAAAAATTTTTTTTTAGGGCGAGAAAATCAAAAATAATAAAGAAAAAAAAAAAGGAAACTAAAAAACAATTTCACGAAAGAATAACAAAGAAAGAAAAAAAAAAAAACCCCAATAGAAAAAGTTTAAAAACAATAAAAAAAATTTAAAAAAAGAACAAAACAAAAAATAGCATGAATAAAAAGATAAACTAAGAGAAACCCCAAAAAAAGGAAAAAAACCCACAAAACCCCAAAAGTCTTGAAAAAAAGGGGAATTGAAATTAAAAGCTTGAATGAAATTTTGAAAGCATAAAATCAATCTGGGAAAAAAAATTGAAAAGCAATAGAATTGTTTTAATGGAAAGGGTTTTCCCCTATCTACCAAAACATAGGGTTTTTTTAGTTCATAAACCCCCATATAATTTCTAAAAGATGGGGATGAAAAAAAAATACCCCCACGTAAAGCTTGAAAAGAGGAAAACCCAAAAGGAACAAAAAAAAAATTAAAAGGAAGGAAGCTTCCGGCAGAAAAAGGGCCCAAAAACCGGGGGGACCCAAATTACCCTTCCCCAAAATCTTTAAAATAGGCTTTGGGC
>CM033464.1:1567891-1679342 GCA_019425755.1 Amaranthus cruentus
GGGGGGGGGGGGGGAGAATAAGATATCCCTGGTTATACACCGCTTCGTCTATACTGCTAATAGGATACTTACTGCAAATCGAACCTCTCCAGCAAATGTTATCAGGAACTCCCATGCGAGGTTTATGTACGTCAATAACAACTTCCAATCTCAAGTAATCTTCAATTCCAAATCATAGAGAATTCTACGCCAATTCAAGCACCATTTCTAGGAAGCTTTTTTCCAATATCCCATTTGAGAAATATGGGAATGTCTCTGTGAGGAAATAGAGAAAAGTCTAGGGAATGAGACCTTTAGTGGGCCGCCCTCACACCAATGATCATGCCAAAATAGGATCGACTCCCCAGATCCGACATTCAAAATCGAGCCATTTACAATGATTGATCGGACTGTAGAAGTTTCAACATCATTACTCACAAGGTGCGCACATAAACCATCGGTTACATTTTGGAAATTGTCCACTGAAGCTTTGAGGCCTTTGATATTATTCACCGACATAAGAATCCTTTTCCACAATGTGTTCTCCACATTTGAGAATCGCCACCACCATTTAAACAGGAGAACTAGGTTTTTATACATGATATTCCTAACCCCCAGGCCACCCAATTCTTTTGGAAGTTCAATAGAATCCCACTTAACCGATTGAACAGATATTTTATCAAACACCAGATTCACCCCAAAAGAATCTTCTCTGCATCTTTACAATATCGAGGGCAATGGTCTTTTGCATTTTGAACAAACTCAAGTAGTAAATGGGTAAACTGTTTAGGACACTTTTGATAAGAGTCAATCTACCCGCTCTAGATAGGGTTTTGAGCTTCCAGGATGCCAATTTATTCTTGATTTTCTCCAGAACAGGTTTCCATGCAGAACATTTTGACATATTATCACCAAGAGGGAAACCTAGGAATGTAAAGGGACATTTTTGATGTTTGCAACCAAGAGATAAAGCAAGGTCCCTAGCCTAGATATGATCCCTAGAATTCCAAGAGATAAAACTAGATTTGCTATAATTTAAGTGCAGGCCAAACAACAGAGCAAAAACATCAAGAATTCTAAAATAGTTTATAATACACTCAGAGTCACGGGGAACAAAAATAAGTGTATCATCATCAAATTGAAGGTGTTTTAACCGTACCTCCTGGCGACCAATAAGGACAGGCTGAATCAACTGCGAGCTATCAGCTTTGTTAAGAAGACACACCAGAGCCTCACTAACAAGAATAAACAGGTAAGGAGACAGTGGGTCCCCCTGACGTAGTCCCTTCTCCATTTTGAACGGTAGTAGCGGCGAACCACTGAGAAGAATAGACATTGAGGCTGAACCCACGAAGTTCATTATCCAATTTATCCATTTTCTACCAAAGCCAATCTTAACCATAACAAGTCACAAGAACGACCAATTGATGGAATCATAAGCCTTTTCAAAATCTAGCTTAATGAGAGACCCCGAAATTTTCCTCTTTTTTAACCATCTTAACGATTCACTAGCGATCAGGACGCCATACAAAATTTGTCTACCTTGAACAAACGCACTCTGAGATTCACCAATAAGATGCGCAATCACTAGTTTGAGTCTAAAAGAGAGAAGTTTGTAGATGATTTTATACAACGCACCTACCATACTAATAGGCCTGAAATCATTAATGGACAAAGGTGAGAGTGTTTTAGGAATTAACGCCACCCATGTAACATTAATACTTCTAACCGATTGACCACTATGGAAGAACTTCAAAACAAAATCATATATTTCACCAGCAATGACATCCCACATCTCCCTGATGAACTTAAAATTATATCCGTCAAAACTATATTTCACCACCAATGACATCCCACATCCCACATCGATACCACAAGCCCACACTGCATTCTTAACCGCTTCTCTCGATGGGATAGCTTCAAGCATTCTAGATTGATCTTCAGTAATTTTAGCATGGTTTTCCATATCGAACTCGAAGTCCATCACCGGGCCTTGAGAGAATCACTTGAAAAGGGATGTATGCTCAACTTGCATCCACATCCATGAGGAGGATCCGTTTTGATTTTCTCAGCTCCTTCAAAACTGCTTCTTCATCCCGTGCAGAGACTCCTAAAGCTTTAGCCATATCCGAGGATCTATGCTCAACACTACATTCCTAAAGCTTTAGCCATATATATAGACACACACACACACAACTGAATTATATATGTATTTATTTATTGCGTATCATATATGATCGAGAGTGTATATATATTAGTTGGTGATTATTGGTGATAATTAGTGCTTAGATTTATTATACTTGCATTGGTAATATTTTATAAAGCGAAAAAATTCAAAATAAATTTAAAGGCTATAATGTTGCACTTTTATGGAAACCCGCAACATATAGTGTATATTATTTTCTCACTAGGAATAAGTATTATAATTAGACCAATAAGATTAGACAATAACTAAATTTGTCTATTTTAAAAGGTCACATATAAGTATATTGAATTGGCTAAAAATCTTATTCGAATGAGTTATAAGGCATCCTTGCTTCTAACATGATATTACGTATATATAGAGTGGGTAAGGGCATTCCTAATCAATTTGAAATATGTGTACTTATTAGAGGAATTCTAATTAAAGTTCTAAGTTGGTAATACATGAAAATATCAATAGACAAATAGTACTCTGAAGTGTTTCTTCCCTAATAACCAATCAATTGTCAAGTATTAAAGGTTGTAATTCAATTACTTCTCCTATAATTTATAGGCAAATTTCACGTGGTAACCTTGAGGCTTTGGGTTTATGTTACCAAAACTTAAAAAAAAAAATCAAGCGGTAACCTTGAGGTTTAACAAATGCCTTCGCTGTGAACTTTTTGCACATAAAACATTAGCAAACGTTAATTTCCAAGGTTTAAAGTTGTGTACGCCTATTTATGCGACTCACCATTTTAAATGCCATTAATCTTCATCCTTTGTCCCAAAACATATACCCTAACTTTACCATCTTTGGATTTGGGGGGAAATATGATTTCAATGAAAGATGGTAGAGTTACAGTTTATGTTACAGGAGAATAGGTTGAAACAGATTGCATTTGAAATGGTGAGTCGCATAAATCTGTGTACAACAACCTCAAAGCTTCGAAATTAACTTTTACTAACGTTTTTGTGTGCAATATGGTCTTGGTGGAACAATTTGATAAACCTTAGAGTTACCGCATGGATTTTTAAAAAGTTTTAGTTACCACATGGAAAACTCAAAACCTCAGGATATGTGCTCGTGCTCGTGCTCGTGCTCCTTGGATACTATTTCAAACAATTATAATCTAGAAATTCCGCTAATCGCACTAAATCAAATCCTAAAATCATATCATATCATATATACAAATAAAAATAATGAAAAATGACAAATGTCATCCTTTGGGGGCCTATGGAATTAGTTAATGGATAATAGCTGATTACTTGACAATATTTACATTATTTTGAATCTAATTTTTTAAAAAAATAATACGTATTAATAAAAATGTTGGAAAATGACAATTTTCATCGTAGGGAACCTTGATAAATGAAATTATTATAGTGGATAATAGTTGATTATTTGATAATTTTTAACTAATTTGGAAATGTTTTTATCATTAAGATAAAAAACATGTTTCATAGTAGAGAGAGAAAGGTAGGGAGATAAGGTCCCAATCCTAGCAAATTTTTCGTGAGATGGGTAGCATTTTCTGATTTCTTAACAGCTCTGATTAGGATTTGGTTGGGCTTTGATATCGCTTGCGTACTTGGTTCTCTAATACTATCTAACTGGCCATGCTTTGGTGGTGGCTAGGTTTTGTGGCGTGTTTTTCCTACTGTGATCTAATTTCTTCTAGCCTCTCTCATAACCAGCTTGTTTTGGTATGTGTTGGAAATAGAAGCAAAGACCATGAACAAAACCAATGAAATCAAGAAAGGAGAAATCTATTAGGCTGTGTTTCAATTACACATATCTTTCATATATCATAAGGAGTGAATTACAAGGCTATATATAGCGATAAGATTACAAGGAAATGTTAAACTAATTATAGTACAACAATCTTGACTACACTTAATAACTAACTAACTGTAGTTAAGTACTACATCCTATAATTCTAACAACATTACATAAATGACTCACCTTACAAGCTTTAGAACAAGTCCCCAAAGCAAAGATTGAAGCTTTACTTCAATCACCCACAATAAGCCCTAATACAATGGATAATACTCTAATGGCTAAAACCCTAGTAAAACCATTATATTTAGCTCTCTCATAAACCCTAGTATACTCCTAATACCTCTATATATAGTCCTAAAGTATATTGGAAGCATTTAGACACGTGGCTTAATAAGCCCACAAAAAACGTAATCAAAACAGAAACTCGCTGGACTGCCGCAGCCAAACCGCTCAACCCGAGGAGGAGTGCTTGACCGGTCGAGCGCCCATCCAGAATCTTTTCTTCTTGCAGCTTCATTAGCTCGAGCCATTGCTCGACTGTCTCATGATGCTCGACTTATCGAGCTCCCTTTTCAATGCCTCCTTTCTTAGTCCCTTGTCTTCACCAATGTACTCCAACTCATCATCACTCATCACTTGATCAAGAGATCCAAAGCATATGTGTCCATGACCCACAACTCTCTCTTCTTCACTCTCAATAGTGAAATAGTGCGTGCTTGATCAAGTGATCGTACCCATCATTAAGATCACGGGAATTGTGTCTTGACTCAACACTCTCCCCCTCAAGACCAATTCCCTTCCCATCATCAAATGTCACCTTCTTGGGTGACTTGCAATCAACATTGTGGCCTAGGCAACTACCTTCAACTTGTAGCACATACAAGTTGCTCTCACTCCTTCTTCCCTTCATGAGCACCATGCTCCCCTTAATGACTTTCATTAAGCCTCCACTAGCCTTGAAAGTGCATTCCTTAGACTCCAACCTACCAAGTGATATGAGGTTCCTCTCAAGCTTAGGAACATACCTCACACCACCTAGCCTTCTCTTGACACCATCATGTGTCACTATGTCAACCTCACCAATACCTTCCACCTTCACCCTTTCATCATTGGGTAAGGGGACAAGGCCTCCATCACGAATGCTAAGCTTAGCAAAGTTCTCTCTTTCACAACAAATATGAAATGAGCAGTCGGAGTCAATCACCCATTCCTTGCTACAATTCACCCCACCATCAACAAGAAGTGCACCCTCGTAGTCATCATCATCCACAAAGCCTAGAACGGCACTCCCGCTACTCTCACCATCTCTTCTCCCAACCTTCAAGTCCTTCACTCTCTTGAGGTCTTCGTTTGTCTAAGCACATCATTTGAATATGCCCCTTCTTCTTACAATAGTAACACTCCTTGTTACTAAAGTCATTTCTCACACTACAACAAATTTAGCTTTTTGCGACATTAGATTTAGTGGCATTAAAAAAATGCCATTGATTCATATTTTTAGTGTAATAATTACTGGTTTTAATTTTAAATGTCACAATAAAGTGATTTAGCGACACTTAATTTGGTCTTTAGTGACATATGTAATTGTCACTATAGTCTATAGTGACATTTGTGAGAAATGTCACTAGATCCTATGTCGCTAAAAGCTTTAGTGTGACTTTTTTATATGCTGCTAAAGGCTCTAATAAATGTCACTAAATCCTCTATATACAATATAAGAAACTTGAAATAACGACATTTAAATTAATTGTCGCTAAATATATCCCACTAAAACCAAATTATGTTGTAGTGTCACTTGAGACTTCCCCCTAGCTTGATACCCACTCTCTTTAGATCTCCTTCTTGAGTCTTCCCCAAACAAAGCCTCACTATTACCCTTCTTCTCATCCCCCTCATGCCTCTCCATGAATTGATCATTCTCTCTCAACGCCGCCAATGCTTGATCAAGAATGATTGATTCCCTACCAAGAAGAAGAGTTTGAACTATATTCTTATAGCTCTTTGGAAGTGAAGCCAAGAGTAGTAGTGCCTTCTCTTCATCAGAAAGCTTCTCATCGGCATTCAAAAATTATCACACCAATTGATTGAATATGTTGATATGATCTTGCATACTTGTATCATCCTCCTTCATGAGTTGATACAACTCCCATCTCAAGCACAACTTGTTGAGCAAAGACTTCAAAGCATACACCTTTTGATGCTTCTCCAACAACACACCGGGGTCGGTCTCATTCAAGTAGTTATACTTGATTTCGGGGGCAATGACAAGCCTAAAAGAGCTTACCGCCTTCTTCTTCATGGCCACCCACTTCCTTTCATCTATTGTTGTGGGCTTACTCTTCTCAAGAGTCTCATCAGTCCCTTGTTGCACCAACAAATCCTCTAGGGTGCTCCTCTACACCGAAAAGCTCATCCTTCCATCAAACAATGGAATGTTAAGCTTTGCACCATCACCCATTTTGATTCTCCACCAAAATCATAAACTTTTACCTTCCATCAAACCTAAAGCTCTGATACTAATTGTTATGAATGGGCTAAGCAAATGATGAAGAAACAAGAACCAAACTAATGCAAAGAAACAATAAAAATAGAGCAAGCAACAAAAGGAAGCAACACACAACAATATTTGAGGTATCTAATGATACCTCCCCCTCAAACAAAGTATCTTTTCATTAATGGAATCAACATTACATAAATGACTCACCTTACAAGCTTTAGAACAAGTCTCCAAAGCAAAGATTGAAGCTTTACTTCAATCACCCACAATAAGCCCTAATACAATGGACAATACTCTAATGGCTAAAACCCTAGTAAAACCCGTGTATTTAGCTCTCTCATAAACCCTAGTATACTCCTAATACCTCTATATATAGTCCTAAAGTATATATTAGAAGCATTTAGACACGTGGCTTAATAAGCCCACAAAAACGCAATCAAAACAAAAACTCGCTGGACTGCCGCAGCCAAAACGCTCGACCCAAGTAGGAGTGCTCGACCGGTCGAGTGCCCGTACAGAATCTTCTGTTCTTGCAGCTTCATTTGCTCGAGCCATTGCTCAACTGTCTCATGATGCTCGACCATTCGAGCTCCCTCTTCAATGCCTCCTTTCTTAGTCCCTTGCGTTCACCAAGGTACTCCAACTCATCATCACTCATCAATTGATCAAGAGACCCAAAGCATATGTGTCCATGACCCACAACTCTCTCATCTTTACTCTCAATAGTGCAAGATAGTGCGTGCTTGATCAAGTGATCGAACCCACCATTAAGATC
Source organism: Amaranthus cruentus (assembly GCA_019425755.1). NCBI lineage: Eukaryota > Viridiplantae > Streptophyta > Magnoliopsida > Caryophyllales > Amaranthaceae > Amaranthus > Amaranthus cruentus. The sequence goes on from CM033464.1 coordinate 1,575,107, forward strand.
ACTGTAATTGGGTCTTGACTCAACAGAGGTCAGTTTGTACTTTCGGCAAAAAAAAAAGCTTAAAGTGAATCCAATAGAAATTTTTGATGATGTTAATGATTTTTTCCCTAAGGGGATGCAATGTGAATCCAAAGACACTACAACATTGATTGCTTTTAGTGGGATATATTTAGTGACATTTAATTTAAATATCGCTATTTCAAATTTCTTATAGTGTATATAGAGGATTTAGTGACATTTATTAGACTCTTTAGCAACATATTAAAAAGTCACACTAAAGCTTTTAGCGACATAGGATCTGGTGACATTTCTCACTAATGCCACTATAGGCTATAGTGACAATTACATATGCCACTAAAGACCATATTAAGTGTCGCTAAATCATTTTATGGTGGAGCTTAAAATAAAAACCAATAATTATTACACTAAAATATATGAATTAGTGGAATTTTTCTAATGCCACTAAATTCAATGTCGCAAAAAGCTAAATTTGTTGTAGTGAGAAAGCTTAAAGTCTTTTCTATAGTGGCTTAGACTCCTAACTTCAGATTCGTCTCTTAAAACGTTTTAAAACAAAAAAAATAAAATATTTATACCTGTAATATAATGAAATAATACATAAATTTTCTCTTCAATATCAGTTACGTAAGAGTTCTAATTAAATAATCTTAACCTTTGCTTAATGAAATCCGAACTCAAAATAAGAGATGGATGAGATGAAGGCCCCACCGTTAGTTTGGAACATGGGTTTTAAGAAATGAAGTATGGGCGAAGGTTTTAAACTTGTATGTTCTTTCATGCTTCCACGTTTCCTTTATTCTATTTTTATCATCAACGTGAATTTGTAGGAAAACCCAAATTAATAACTAGTCTTTTCATTCGGTTATATAGTTTGGATTCTACCTTCATTTTTCTCATCGTTGACATATGAACACATTTCAATGTCGGTGAATTTTCAGTGCTTCTTGTACGTACTTCAATTATTGATACTCTCATAGAGGAAGGCTGTTACGCAATAACTAATAAATAATTTAAATAATGCCGTAAATAATATAAAATTTTATTAATTTTCCACACTAATTATAACTTTTGATTAACCACAATTAACACTAACTTAGGGGTGTTTTTTCCTAGAATAACACCAATTTGGTGTTTTAGATAATTTAAATTTCTTTTGTCTTATAATCCCTTATAGTTTGAATTTTAGGGATATTCTAGTGGAAAACACCCCAGTAAGTTCAAATTATTCATGGTTAATCAATACTTGGTGTTATTACAGGGAAATAACCAAAAAATTGTATTATTCTTGATAATTTTTCCTTAATTTAATTCAGTTTTCACTTTGTGTGTAAATGTTTGGAACACCTACAATTCATAAAATCCAGACATAAATTAAGTGGATAGACTTAAAAGTGAGACATGTCATACGAATAAGATTAAAAGAAAAGTGACGTGAACTCAGCGTAAAAGTGAAAAATCAAGCTATGTTTGTAAATGTTTTCTGAACGAAGCCTAATAATTCATGGATAAAAATATCATATGATATCTACAATATAGTAACAATAATTAATCAAATAGATAACGATTTTAGTCAAACAAATTTATATATATAGAAAAAGTCACCATCATTATAAAGGGGATTTATTACTGAAGTCTTTCCTCTATCACATCGATGTTTGATATCCTCCTCCAAGAGGGTATTTAGATCTGGTATGACTTTAAAATAGAGATAAGTTTGATATACTACTAACTGTATTAACAGAACTGACACCCATAATAATGTCGTATAACTTTTTATCATCGAATTGATAACAAGACACAAAATTCTCACTATGAGAGACTTTAAAACCCAATATATGAATAGTTCAAACCTAATAAATGGATATAATTAACCCTATAATATAGAGCAAATCAATTTTATTTGTAACTAAAAATAAGAAAAGCAAAAACAAAGAGATTAACGGCTTTACCATCCACCAAAAGCTTGATAGTTAACCCCAACGTTAACAATGAAGACTAGGGTTTGTGACTAGGTTTAAGAGCATTTTTATTAAGCTTTAAATAAAGTAAGTACCGTTTGTTAATTTCATCCATTTAATTTATGCACTTGCTTGTGAAGTAGCTTGATATTGATCTTATTTACCCATCAGTACAATTTATAACATATTAAATATATACAAAGAGGTCCAAATTGAATGAAGCATGAGGGAAGTAATATTTATCCTCCTAACAAACGTCACAAAATTAAATGATTTGTCTCTTCTTCTTTTTGTATCATCAGTTCAATGTCTAATCATACCCCACCATTCTAATGTTAAGTCACCAATTTCGTGTAACATATACATACTCCCTCACTCTTTTCTTGCTTTGCTTAGCTCAACTGGTCAACTTCAAGTTTGGGAAATCTTTGGATCCATCGTTTGTTTCTAGCTGGGTATAGTTTATTAGGATACAAACCCGTATAATACACGAATTTTTAAATACGTTAAAATTTTAATGAAAGTTTAGACGAATAAAAATATTAAATGAAGGTGCATAATAAAGTATTTACATATGCATAATATAATTAAAAAGAATTAAATGTAAAAACACACAAAATAAGTTGTTAATAAAGAGTTTATAGGAAATTCATTTATTATTGAAATGTGATTTAACGATGGAGAGGTTACTATAGATATATCATTTCTCTTGAATGTAATTTAAGTTTATGGTTATTATTGAAAAATATTATTCACCAACACTTAAGTTTGAGAAAAGAGAAATGGTATGAGAAAGTAATTAAGTTAGTGAAATGGTCTATTTCTATTGTAATTCATGCCATTAAAATGAAACCATTACTTTTTTTTGTAAAGGAATAACCATAACATATATTAAAAGACTTCTGAAAAGCCATGTGTCATTTTTATGGAGCATTTACCATGTAAAATATTTTTATTGGAGTACTTGTCATTTGTCATTAATCTATTGGAGCATTTGCGATAATTGAATTCAATATCTTACAAAAATGATTTCAAGTAATAATGATAATATACTCTAATCATTGAATAAGAATTGGAAACATTAAGATTCATTTTGGATATATTTTTAACTTAGTAAACATACCGATTTAGTTGCAGAAATTAGTACAATTAATAATATACTCTAATCTTTAAATTGACAGAAATAATTGAAAACATTAAGAATTATTTTCAATGATATCTGATATTTTTAACCTATTAAATATACTGATTTTGTGCCTAAATTTTTTCAACTAATATACTTTAATCTTTGAATTGACTGAAATAATTGGAAACATTATGAACCATTTACCCAAAGTAACACTCCCAACATCTACGTTTTCATAAGAAAAGAACTCCTTATGGGGAGTCATGTGAAAAGAGCACGTAAAGAATCCATTCTTTATCCCCTTTGTACCCATGTGTCACCACCAAGGCTCCACCATCATCGCTATCGTTCACATAGCTCGCATCACCGGATGTAGAATCGTTAGACTCCTCCTTTCGCATCATCTTGTACTTCCAACAATCTTTCTTGATATGCCTCTTCAACTTGTAAAAGTGGCATGTTATAGCATTGTTTGAAGCCCTAGACTTGACCTTCCCTTCCTCCTACCTCCTAGAGTACTACCATTCGTCCTACCCCTTACAAACAACCCATCATTGTTACCATTCTATTTTGAGTTAATTGCCTCTCAATTAACTCCCATTGCACACATGCATTCTTCACATCATCACTACTAAGGACATCCTTCCCATATGGTATCGTCTCCCTAAAGTTTTTGTAAGAGGAGGATAAAGAACAAAGCAAGAAAATGGCGAAATCTTTATCATCAACCACAACATCAATGTTCTGCCAAACCATGACTATGGTACTAAACTCAAGAAAATGTGTCGTGAGAGACTCGCCTTCTTGAAGCCTAAGGTCATAAAATCTACTCTTCAACAACCTATTGGTGACACTCTTGGCCATGTACAATGACTCAAGTTTATCCCAAATACCCTTTGTAGTAGATTCCTTCACCACGTCACTAAGAACTTCATTGGAGAGACACAATTGAATTGCACTCAATGCCTTTGAGTTAATTTCCTCCCATCTTGTCATGGTCATTCCTTGTGGCATCTTATCCACTTCATCCAATGCCTTTTGTACACCATGTTGTCAAGGCCGGCCCTTAGTTTTAGAAGTCCCGGGGCAAAAAATAAATTTTGGGCCCCTTTATATACTTCTTTTTTTATATACATCGACTAGTCTTGTTAGTCAAATTTTGATTAAAAATATTTTAAAATTGATTATGCACCATGCTCTATTCGTTCTTATTTGTTCTTCTCAATTTTTCCAAAAGGAAATTTTACTAAGTTTGTCCTATTATAAATTCTATTTTGGGACAACTTTATGGATAAAAATAACCTAATTTGTCTAATATATTTTACTAAAAGGCCATCATATATTTACATTAAAAAATTACTTAGATTCTTTCATATTAATGGTACATTTGCCCTATGATATTTTTCTCTTTTTACTAAACATTTCACTCGTTTTTATGATTTCAAGCTACATGAATTATTTTTTATATCAATTAATAATGACTTTTAATAGAATATTAATTTACTCTTATTGGTTCCTTCCCATATTCGAAAAGGGAAGAAAACAAGCGGAAAAAGTATGATATAATAATATTTGACAAAGTTGTATTTATATAAATTTTCATAAAAGTAACTTTAATAGACACGTAATTTTCTAATTTTTTAAAAATTAATAATCAAAATTAAATTTATTTGACCAAAAACATTTAAGTAACAAAAAAAAAAGAATACTTATATACCTGAAAATCATAGTATAATCTGAAGGTTTAGAAGCAATATTAGTTCTCATTGGAAAATAGGAGCCTAATTCCTATAAAATTCATTATTCGTTATTAATACGACAAATAGGAAATCAATGGTCTTGGCTCTTGGGTATTGCGTTATATTATTAAAGATTTAATATTATTAAACATTATTAATATTAAATAACTTCATAAATATCAAACATTATTAAAGTGGCATAGTGGTTGAGTTTCGAGACAGTCCACTTCTTTTGCTAATTGATGAAGGGTTCCAAGCTTGATCAGCACATACGACACTTCTTGTATTTTTTGGTGGGCCCTGGGCACGGGCCCAGCTCACCCTGCCTATGGGGCGGCCCTACATGTTGCATCAATATGGCCTTCATCTTCACTTGCTATAACCAAAAATTTTGATTTTTATCAAATTTATCTATATCCAACTTTATGGATGTCATTCTTACTGCAAGATCAATCAAGAAACCTCAAAAACAAACTTCAAGAACTTTTGGCTCTGATACTAGTTGAACTAAATCCCCACAATATGCCCAAAGATAAAAGGCTTGATCTCCAGGACAAGTCTCACACAAATGCCGCAAAAAAAATAAATTGTACACGTGCAACTATGAACAACCATTAAGAACAAAACAAGAACACAATCAAAACACATACCAAGATTTAAGTGGGTCACCCCTAATTGGGCTACGTCCACTGTCCTAGCCTAGATGTCTTTATTGCTCCATCAAAGTTTTCCAATGGAGTGACATACAAATGATGATGATTAGAATTGAGGAAGAGAATAGAGTAGATAGTGAATTTTGTAGAGAGAGAGAATGATCTCTATGTGTTAAGCCCTGTTTATAGTTTATTCTAACACTTACAATATAACCTAAGACAAATCAAGAAAACCCAAAAAACAGAAGAAAATAGGATACAGCGCCCACAGCCAAGTCGGCTTCCCAATGGGCAGATAGGACAACCGACTCGACTTTCTCTTCTGTTGAAGTTTTTCATTTGTTCCTTTTATTCCTTTTGCCTTGCGTCAGAATTACCATTTTGCCCTTTTCTTTAAACACATCATTTAAACCCATGATTAAGGACTTTAAGTTACTTACCACAAAATGTGAGTTATCATCACCAAATTGAACCCACTTCAACTTAGCTTTTGGACCTAAAACTGATTCCACCTCTATCTTAATCTTGTCCATAGTAATGGAGGCCTCCCATTCCGTCATGGACAAATCCTCATCCTCAAGATAAAGATGCATATGATCCTGAATAGATTGAAAATCCAATTGAGCATGAGAAAGATCACGCTCCTATTGACTTGAGCATACTATCTGTGCCAATGAATCTGCAAGAGCCGAAACTTTTGAGAAATTTGGTTACCAAAGTGATCAGTGATCGAGGTATTTCAAATCTCTGTGGCCTTATCAACAAAATTATCCTGAGATGTCCAATAATTGAAAAGTCTAAATGGCTTGTGCCCTCTAGAATGAAGGTTAAAAGGAACCACCATAAGCGAATGATCAAACAAACCTTAAGGATGAAACTGCACCGAAGCATTAGGAGAGGATTCCCTTCCATAAATCATTCCCAAGAACCCTATCTATGTTGCTCATAACTCTGCGACTACCGGCTTGTTTATTAGACCAAGTGAAGAAGCGTCCATTTAAGGGAGATCATGAAAACCACACCAATTTAAACAATCGCTGAAACGTTGAATCTTATGAAGCCTTATAGGTTGACCAAACCTCTCATCAAAATTTGCTATACAGTTAAAGTCTCCCAAAATGATCCAAGGTGCTTGGATAGACTTGCTAAGTTCCTTTAAATCATGAAAGGTGTAAAGCAATTGAACACCACTACCACACTACCACATATCAACTTGAATATCCTAACTCCTTCATGCCACAATGATCCGTCCCCCATCATGCCAAGCTAGATTATTTGTTAGACACCAATTAGAAAACATTCTAAGATAAAGAGCCCCCAGCCCTTTCCTCTTTATTTTGGTTTCAAGAAGACCCACAAGAATAATATGACAGATGGATGAAAAACAGCAACTTCAAATTGCTTACTAGTCTTATGAAGTCCTTTTATATTCCATGCTCCTAAATTAATCATTCCCAAGGATGGGATTAGCTGCTAGCACTTTATTTATTACCATCTGAGACCCCAAATTCGGAGGCAAATGTTCTAAAAACATCAAAAGAATTGGCCACTACAGCTGGACTATTTAATGAATTAGATAAAAGTCGCGGGTCCATAATAGAACCATCAATCCCAGAAGCATCCACCAAACTGAGACAACCGTAATACTAGTTTTCTCAAACGATATAGATGGATGCTAAGGTTTAACTATAAGAGGCTTTTTATCAAAATGAATCCTATTCATACTACAAGTATTTTTCCTGATCATCTTTCAAATTAAATCTAACTATAAAAACACCACGATTTACCATTCCAATTTTATCTATGTCCTGTTCCTTCCACACTATTGTCACCAAAGGTCATAGTTCCTCCATCATAGGCTTCTAGTGAGAGAAATTTTCATCTATCACTTGTCATGTGCTTGGAACACCCACTGTCGAGATACCATGAGTTGTTTTTCGCTCACTTGAACCTGCAAAACGAGCTAATTTTTATAATCAGGAACCTAGTCATCCTTTGGTTCCGTGTTTCTTAATCCAAATGCAATCGATATAGATTTTGTTCTCTTTGTCGTTCTGTTCCTTTTTGGCACATTGAAATTATTGATATCCAGTTTTTCCAACAAAGGAACAGACTTTACTACTAGGGAAATCAACATAGACTTTTTTAATTATTTTTATTGTAACTTAGGCCTTCAGTATTCCCTTTACAGATTCCTTCCTGAACAGTGTCTCCTGTGTCGCTCCTAGAAATAATGCATTTTTCAGAACTAAAGTTTACAGAGTTACCTTTGTCACAGAACTGAAAAATACTTAGTAAATAATGTTTTCAATTCTTGACCAAAAATTCGTTAACAATTGCATGGGAACTTGACCTTCCTACTCTATTTTCCTTTGGCGCTGATTTTGCCTTTCATATTGTCACCAAAGGTCACAGTTTCTCCATCATAGGCTTCTAGTGAGAGAAATTTTGATCTATCACCTGTCATTTGCTTGGAACACCCACTGTCGAAATACCATGAGTTGTTCTCCCCTAACTTGAACCTGCAAAACGAGATAATTTTTATAATCAGGAACCTAGACATCCTTTGGTTCCTTGTTTCTTAATCCAAATGCGATCGACATAGATTTTGTTCTCTTTGTCGTGCTATTCGTTTTTTGGCACATTGAAATTTTAGGTGTCCAGTTTTTCCAACAAAGGAACAGACTTTACTACTAGGGAGATCAACATAGACTTTTTTTTCTATTATTTTTATTGTAACTTAGGCCTTCAGTATTCCCTTTACGGATTCCATCCAGAACAGTGTCTCCTGTGTCCCTCCAAGAAATAATGCATTTTTCAGAAGTAAAGTATACAGAGTTACCTTTGACACAAAACTGAAAAATACTTAGTTAATAATGTTTTCAATTCTCGACCAAATTCGTTAGCAATTGGATGGGAACTTGACCTTCCTACTTTATTTTCCTTTGGCGCTGATTTTGCCTTTCATATTGTCACCAAAGGTCACAGTTCCTCCATCATAGGCTTCTAATGAGAGAAATTTTGATCTATCACCTGTCATGTGCTTGGAACACCCACTGTCGAGATACCATGACTTGTTCTCCCCTCACTTGAACCTACGAAACGAGCTAATTTTTATAATCAGGAACCTAGTCATCCTTTGGTTCCTTGTTTCTTAATGCAAATGCGATCGACATAGATTTTTTTCTCTTTGTCGTGCTGTTCCTTTTTTGCACATTGAAATTTTAGGTGTGCAGTTTTCCTAACAAAGGAACAGACTTTACTACTAGGGATATCAACATAGACTTTTTTTTTAATTATTTTTATTGTAACTTAGGCCTTCAGTATTCTTAGTTTTAGCGTCTAGAATCCATTTGGGAACAACTTTGATTTTCCCTTTTCCTCTAGAATTTAATTCAAGTTTTAATATTTCATTTTCGGTTCTACTTGATTTTAGGTCTAATTTTAACTTTCGAAAGTCAATACTGAAATCATGAATAGATAACTTTTTAACGTTCTCATTCAAGCGTAGTAATTTATATTGATTCAATTCAACATTAAAAATAATATTTTTTTGTTTTATCTTTTCCAATGTTTCCTTTATCATTACGTTTGATCTAATAAATCAATGAATCTATTTTGCACATCGGACCTAAAAGAATTTAGGTAGGAAACATGGTCTTTACTTGTTTTAAGGTCTTTTTCAGTTTGGTGACAAGTGACAGTTTTTTCATCTAGTTTTTCTTGTATCTCCATGAGCAACTCCATTAATTTATATTTATCTCCTTTAAATAAGTGGTTAGGAAATGAATTAGAAGACCATATCTTTTTTCTATAGACTTTTCGTCGTGAGTGGCCATGAGACATAGATTGGCAGTTTCTTCCTCTACGGGGGCTTCTGTCTCTGTTTTACTCTTGAATTCTCCCCATGCAGCTATCATGGCTTTGCGAAAGTCTGTTCCTTGCCTTTCTCATTTTTTCATTGAGGGCAATATTTGATGAAGTGATCAGTACTTTTAGATTTATGACCTTTGAACTTGGACTTTCAGCTTGCAGATCCTTTTTTTTGGTTGTTTCTTTGATTTGCGTATCTTCTGTTCCTAAAGAACTTTTTGAATTTTTGAACCAACATGACAGCCTCCTCTTCATCACATTCTGACTCTTCTTGATCATCACTGCCAGAACCAAACCTTTTTTTCGGGAACTGTCATCTATTCCCAAATGTAGTTCGTGAGTGCTAAGGGATCCAACAACCTCTTCTTGATTGAGTTTTATGAAACCTTTGGATTCTTGGATGGCTGTGACTGTGGCTCTCCAGCGTTCGTCTTGAGGGAGATTCCTTAGAATTTTCCTGACCTGTTCATTAGCGGGATTAAGCCTTCTAAGAGATACAAGTTCATTCGTGATATTAATGAACCAAGTGAACATCTATAGGATGCTTTCTCTAGGTTTTATGACAAACCATTCATATTTGGACATCAACAAGTCTATCTTGAAATGCTTTACTTCACTTGTTCCTTTGTAGGTAACTTCCAGCAGATCCTAAACCTGCTTAGCCGTTTTGGAAACAAATGTTTCCAGAGGCAACCTCAATACAAATTACAAAGGGACAAAAAATAGCTAATAAATTTGAAGTAATTAGTTTGTTCTTTTATTTGGTAGAATAAAGCATGTGAGTTTTAATTAGTCACATGACTACTAGTGTTTTCAAAAGCCCTGTGCTAGGCATGTGCTTATTTTGTTTAGTGCCTATATAAAGGGCCATCTACTCATTGTAAGAGACAAGTTTGCTTTATAATTAAAGAAGTAATTCAGAAATATTTTCTATTTTGATGTTTGTGCGTGCAATCTTCATCAAGGGTGTTGCGCATCCTTGCCTTTGGGATGAAAGAGTTGTGGAGAAACACTGAATCTTCAAAGAACCTTACCTTGAGAGGGAACCTTGAATTGTTAAGGGAGGCTGAGAGAATTGGGAGAAGGAACCAAGAACCTAGGTCATATCATCAATATCTTATCTTTGTTGTTTTAGTTGTTATTGAAGGGCGTTTGTAATTCCGCAAAAACGCAAGTTTGGTCTCATTTTTGGGTCCAAATTCGCATCAAATTGGTATCAAAGCCTTAAAATCCTTGAGGGGTGCATAAATCAATTGGTTTTGTTCAAAAGAAGAAGCCAAAGTCGACAAAACTAAGCAGAAAAAATGCTGTCAGAAACCGACAGCATTTAGGGTCTGAAATGTTATCATTTTGGAGGACATTTTGTTGGAATTTTTCAAAACCATTTTTTCAAAAAATTCTTCATTGAGTTGGCAAACTTTTGGTGTTGGAATTATTTGATTTGGTGGAGTAGTGCAGGAGATATGAATTTTTCTTTATAGACTGCCCGAAACTGATCAATTTTGGGTACCTTGTCAGTGGAGTTGTAGAAAAATAGATGCGCACATGTTTTTGATCAAAGGTCACAGAAACAGTTCGGACTGTATGTGTGTAGTGAAACTTGAATTGTGATCAAACTAAGCCACGTATTGGTGTGTTTTCAATTAGAGGTGTTTGTAGACATCTTGAGGTGTGTAGTCACCAAGTTTCATTATACTTGGAGTTGGTTTGGTCGGGTTTACAGTAGCAAACATGTCATACAAATTTGTGAAATTGTGTTGTATGTTTCGGTTTTGTTTTGTTTCCTTGTGCTCAAAATTATACAAAACTTCTTTTCTTTTTTAGTTCTTTCTTTTTCACTCTTTTCCTCACTCTCACACATTATTTTTTTTAAGAGAATCTTGAGTCTTAGAATATGGAGTCATAAAACATACATGAAACAGTCGCATTATTAATGAGATTTCATTAGTCATTTTTAGCGCCTAATTTTTTTTTCCTTTAATATTTGTCATTCACTAATTAAAATTTAATTAGTGATGTTAGAAATTTGAAAAATTTCTACGATGATTAGAAACTTGTTAATTCGTAACGTGGTTATGAATCGTAACAAGAAACGTAAACTTTGGAGGTAAAACTTAAAGTTGAGCAACTACCGATAATAGTTCGAGAAAATTTAATTATTACCCGATCATATTATTTAAACATGATGGGAGTAAATTAAATATTTCATACACATATACAAGTGATTTTTAAACATATAGTATAAGTCACATAACTTGTTACATATACAACAATTTTTACCCAAACTTTAAACTATCTTAAATAAACATTTCCTACACTATAATAGATCAAATGATGGACAAAAATCATCAAAAAACATAGCCCCAACCAGCCATGCTAAAGCTGTCCTAATCCCTCTTATAGCTCTTTCTACACTTACACACACAAGCTAAAAACTCTACCCAAGAACCCCTTTTGTTCTAACCTATGTTGGGCATTATTACATGCATGCAAAGACCAAATACAAAGGCCAAAAACATCTGATTTTTCTGTAGAAAATTAGCCCTCCCATCATCTTCATTTCACTCATAAATTGTCACCTAATACACCCACAAACTCATTCAAACAACTTCCCTCAAGAATCTTACAAGTCCTACATGTTTCTACTTCAAAACCTCACTAAAACCACTTGAAAAACACACATTTTAGTGCATAATAGTTGTTGTCCGGATTATTAAAATCTTCATATACTCCTTAAACTATTCATATAAACACATACAAGGTCATCTCTAACCATCTCCAACAACACTTTCATTCCCGTACAAAACACTTACAAAACGATTATCTATATGAAGTTTATGAACATAAAAACTTCATAAAAATATTATTCACTTTATCATACTTCATCCATACCACTTTGGAGCATTCTTACAAGGTAGCCTAAATTCAAGTTACAAGCTTTGTTTTTACAACTTATACTAGAACAAGTAAATATAAAAATGATTTTTGTATAAAATCTTTCTCAAAAATCAAGTATGTTATAAAGATATATTTTATGACTAAAAAGAGGAAAAATCATCACTTGTATAAATCTATAAAAAAAATTGGAAACTAAGAAAATGTATTTTCACACTCTTATAAATTTTGTTACTTAAAGGATTAAAGTAAAATTATGGGACTTGATTAAGTATGTTGCTCAACATAATAAGTATACTCCAAATATGTTAAAATCATCACAAGTATTAGTTTAACAACTCCAACTATGGAAAGTTAAGTGCATGTTAGAAATCTAAAATTTTTATTGATTTTTGGATGAATGCAATATGTTTAGTTGAAGAGTTGGAGTTGAGACTTGAAGGGCAAGGACCCGAAGTTGGAACCACTTCTAAGAACACATCGGAGCTTACGTAGGAGCTTACGAAATACTTATATAGGCTTGGAGTCGAGGTATGTCACATGGGGTGATTTTTAAAGGGTTTAAGAACAAGTTGGGAAAGTTTTGTATAAACTTGTTTTTTTTTTAAAAAAAAAATAAAATTCCCAAAGAGAACTTCTTAAATCTTGAAAAATGATATCAAAATGATAATTTTGAGCATGCAATGATTTATTACATGTATTATTATTGTAGGCATCATGCATGTTGATTTTAAGAATTGTTGTCTATTTAAAGGCATGATTTATTACACTACTTTGTGAAAGTAATTGTGATGAAAATGGTTTTATGGACTTAGAAAATATTTGAAATGCATTTTAAGAGTAATTTCCAGTAGCTATATGTTAAAATAATCTCTTGAATAATTTTGTTGAAATTTATTCGTTAAATAGATATTTTAATGGGTTTTAAGGTGTTAAATACTCTTATTATGAAATATGGTATTACATAAACTCTTGATCATCAAAAATAATTAATAAAATCATATTATAATGTCTCCAACAAGATTTGGCCAGAATATATTTAATTTGGAATTTTTCATGATTTTTGAGTAATCGTTAAATTGTTTATCGGTAAATTGTTAAATAGTAAAATATAAAAGAATTACTAAATGAAAACATATGGACTTGAAATTTTTGTCACATACTCATATGGACAGTAACTAAATTTGGTAAAATTTTGAAAAGATTTTGTTGACGTTTAAGGACCTTAATAATTTTTACTCGGTTATTAATAATCGGTAAGTTAGAAAATGGTAAAATACAAAATAAATACTAAATGACGTCTTTTGAGCATGCAAAATTTATGAGACACTTATATAAACAGTATATACATGTTGAAAAATTTATATGGATTTTTGTGACCATATATGGACTTAAATAAATTTTATTCGGTTTATCGGTAAAATAACAATATTAATTATTAAAAATACCCCGCACGGTTTTTAATAGTTATTTAAAATTTTATATTCCTTAAAATAGTTTTTGGAACATCATAAAAGTTTTTATATTAATTTATTTGGACTTAAATAATTTTAAACCGATTTCATTGATTTATCGATAAAATGTCTATATTAAAAAAAAATATATTATACATGTCATTTATAAGTTAAAATGAGCTAATAAAAGTATTATATGACTTCTATAACTTTGGTAAAATTTTATTAAGCTAATTATTAATTATTTACTAATTTATCAAATTAATAAATATTGTTAAATTATTTAAAGGTGTAATATTGTTAATTAAATTTGAGTAAAAATAGACCTATATCAAAAACTTATAATTTTATTAGTAACCTACTGCCTCATAGTATAAAATAAGTTTTACTTAGATGGTTTATAAATTTTATGGATTTAAAACATCATTTAAATAACGGTAAAAACCTAGATTGTCGAAAATAATCGTAAAATGATTATAAATTGGCATAACCAATTATAATCTAATGGGACAACCTTAAATTCATTTTAATTAAGGTATTATAATGACTTGATTAATTTGGGCCTTGTTGGAGAATTAATATGTATTTTTTTGTAAATCAATTATCGATTTTATAACCGGCGAAACTATCTCGTATTTAAGAAAATAATGTTTTATGAAATCTTTTGTCATAATGATTTTATAGACTTATGAACTATATCATACTTGTTTTGAATGAATTTCAAAACTCTTTGATTGAAACAAAATATTTTAGTGGTTTCCTTGAAAAATCGTGTTGAATTGTTAATCACTTTTTGTTGCAATGCATTTCCACACATGCTAATGATGCCCCAATATAATACAAAGGTTATGTTTGATGATATGATTATGCTAAGCATGTTTTACCCATGTGGGAAATATTATGATTTGATTTTTGCTATATTGTTAAGAAAGTATGTTTGCTATGTTGCAAATAAAAGATGTTTATCATAAGGAAGAAGTTAATATTTTTGACTTTTCAAACGCTATTGAAATTACAAGATATATATTATATACAAAAATATTTTAGCCTAAATGGCGGGTACATATGCCACAGCAAATGTTGTGTGCATGATTAAACGACTCACCAATGCTGAGCGCTTATTGTTCACAATACCATTGTGTTACAATTGCCGGACATGTCGCAGATGGTAGACCGACTACCAAACGTTTCAAGAGGGAGGAGTTGAAACAAATGTTTCAAGACTTAGAATTCACGACAATTCTTGTCCAAGAGGGAGGAGTTGAAACAAATGTTTCAAGAGGCAACCTCAATACAAATTACAAAGGGACAAATAATAGCTAATAAATTAGAAGTAATTAGTTTGTTCTTTTATTTGGTAGAATAAAGCATGTGAGTTTTAATTAGTCACATGACTACTAGTGTTTTTAAAAGCCATGTGCTAGGCATGTGCTTCTTTTGTTTAGTGCCTATATAAAGGGCCATCTACTCATTGTAAGAGACAAGTTTGATTCATAATTAAAGAAGTAATTCAGAAATATTTTCGGTTTTGAAGTTTGTGTGTGCAATCTTTATCAAGGGTGTGGAGCATCCTCTTCTTTGGGGTGAAAGAGTTGTGGAGAAACTCTGAATCTTCAAAGAACCTTACCTTCAAGGGAGAAGGAACCTTGAATTGTTAAGGGAGGCTAAGAGAATTGGGAGATGGAACCAAGAACCTCAGTCATATCATTAATATCTTATCTTTGTTGTTTTAGTAGTTCTTGAACGAATTTTGTAATTCCGCAAAAAAGCAAGTTTGGTCTCATTTTTGGGTCCAAATTCGCATCAGTTTTGCACCCCATAATTCGATTATGCTTTTTTGAACCAACACACCATGAAGTAATTTGATGGCAAGTTTGGTCTCATTTTTGGGTCCAAATCTTCTTTCTCTTGCTTTTTTGAACTAACACCCCATAATTCGATTATGCTTTTTTAAACCAACACCATAATTTGATGATGGTCTCAATTGTTACTTCAAAATCTCCAATCTTGATAATTTTCAGCTTTCATGAAGATTTCCATCATATTCTTCCAATATGTGTAGAATTTTCCATCGAACATGGGCAGCCTTTATGTAGAGTACCTTTCTTCAATACGTTCATTCATGTTCAACATCTCTAAAACAGCAAGATATTGCTCTGAGGGTTTCCTGATCAAATATGGAATAGGGCTCTGATACCAATTGTAGAAAACACTTAGAGATGACGAATGCAACAAGGGGGGGTGAATTGTTGTATTGTAAGTTTAGCCCAATTTTTGCGGAATTAAAACTTAAATTAAAACAATTCTCAATACTAGGCCTACTTCTCTTTCTTTTCTCTTCTCCTTCTATTTCTCTTTCTCTTTCTCTTTCTCACGCTTCACTGGAAGCTTTCTCTTCTCCCTTAGAATTTCCTAAGTCTAGTTACAACAATCCATACAAATACCCTTTACAAGGCCATATTCTAATGAGGATAGAAATTATAAAGTTGCATCAGAAAAATATTCTAAGGTATTTGGCAAATGAAAGAGTAAAATATTTATATTAATTTCACTCGTATGAACTCCCGTGGACACACTTATTACCGGTTGGAGAAAGTCCTTTTATACAGGACTAATTGTAGGTTTTGCAAACCCTAAGTCCCCACTCTCTCCTTGATCCTAAAATATAGGAGAGTGGATTATATGTTAGGTTGTTTAGAAAAGGTAGACGATTATATTTTGCTAAAAATAGTCATCTAGGTTTATTTTAATTAGAGCCCTACTTAAGTTCCTATTTTTTTGGAGAGAATTAAGGAACCTTATTCTTAACTCTTTGAATTATTCATACGGTTATTTTAAGTGATTAATTTGCCAATTAACTCTAAATAAATTATGTAACATTCTTACCTTGTCACCTTTACATCAGCTAAAAATAAAGAATAAATTCTAAGTTATTTTTCAGCTGACGTCTTCTCCTGACTTTAGTCGTGGGAACACTGCACTGTCTCCATCAGCAATTTTCGTCAGACCATCAAACTTGGGAACAGCAGACCTTTTGTCTATATTTTACATCCTAAATGATATTCTAAATCTTACTTCTTGATTAACTTTGACTTGCACACTTTCCATTGACCAAGTCTTAGGTTCTATCAACGACTTTACCAAAATTGGATATTGACCTACAAAATAATCTCTAAAACACATTTGTTTATTTAAAAGTGAAGTCATAATCAAAACCTAAGAGGGCCAATAGGATGCTCTAACAATACTTCATTTCCTAATAACAACAACTTTAACTAAGGGGTTGGATGATGCACTATCTAATGACGAGGCTTGGGCTTTGCTATAAAAACAAAAATCTATCGAGCCTCTATTAGAATTGAAGTAAGATGATCCTTATAAGAAATCAAAGGTTTCGAAAAGAAAACGCTGCTATCAATGTTGTTAAAATTGGGATGCTAATTAAAATCATTCGGGGAGGTAGAACCTAATAGGTAGAAACGAATCGTAAGATCATAAGATTCTACAGTAATTCCAAATTTGATATGTAGTCCTCATATTTTCATCTTAAAAGTTTGAATTTATAAATTGAAGTTACACTCAATTTATTTTTATCAATTGATGATGGAATAAGCACACACTCTAAAAAGAGAAAAGGAACGTTTTTTTGTTTTTCTAATTCATTTCCGAGCTAGGTACAACAACCTATATAAACACCAAAGCACAAAACCTTAACCACTAAAGTTAAGACACATGTCCCTTTACACTACATGACAAAACAACAAATGGAATATATGAGCATATTAGAAAAATAGTACAAACAGAGAATATTCCTCAATACTCCCCCTCACACTTAGAGTGGAATGGTTGAATGAACTCCAAGTTTGTTAAGAAGAAGACTGTGTTGATTGATAGTAAGTTGCTTGGTAAATATGTCAACCATTTTGTGTGAAGAAGGAACATACTTAGTCTTGATGGCCCCAGTCAGTTGCTTCTCATGGATGAAATGACAATCCATTTCTATATGCTTTGTGCGCTTATGCTGCACAGGACTGGCCACCATGGAAAAAGCTGCCTTGTTGTCACACTTTAGGATTGTTGCACCAAGAGTATTAAGTCCCAGGTCATGGAGAAGTTTCCTGATCCATAAAACTTCACAAGTAGTAAGAGCAAGAGCCCTATATTCTGCCTCAGCAAAAGAGCAAGCCACTACAGATTGCTTCTTAGATTTCTAGGATACCGGAGAGGAGCCTATAATAATGCAAAAGCCTATGTTGCTCCTCCTAGTGTAAGGACACTCTCCCCAGTCACTATCACAATATGCAGTTATTGTAGCTGAGTTAGAGGAAGCGAGAAGAACACCCTGATTAGGGGATTTAAGTAATGAAGATTATGCTTTGCAGCTTGCATATGAACATTTGTAGGTTTGTGCATAAATTGCCTAAGCAAATGCATATCATAAGCTATGTCTGGGCATGTTATAGTGAGGTAGATTAACTTGCCTATGAGCTGTTGGTAGAGAACAAGATTAGGTAAAGGAGTACTATGTTTAAGAGAGAGTATGATGTTATGATCAAGCGGGATTTTGTAGCTTTACATTGAAGCATATGATAGTCCCTAAGAAGGTCAGTAAGATACTTCTGCTGGGAGATGAAAATACCCGTATCATTTCTGTCCACTTCAATACCCAAAAATATCTTAGCTCCCCTAAATCCTTCATATGAAATTGGGATGATAGGAACTATTTGGTGAGGTGAATGGTTGCCTGATCATTGCCTCCAAGAATGAGGTCATCAACATAAACAAGGAGGATGGTGATTGAGTTGGTAGTGTGTTTGGTAAATAGGGAATAGTCATTTTTAGATTGGGAGAAGCCAAAAGTTTAAAGGGCAAGGAAGAGTTTTGAAAAACATTGACGTGGTACTTGCTTGAGCCCATACAGAGATTTCCTTAATTTACACAGTTTAACAGATGGAGACTGTGATTCCGAGGTAGTAACTATGATTGGTAAGCCAAGAGCAACATACCTAGTGGGGGGTTTTATGTACACAGTCTGTTCAAGATCCCAATGTAGAAAAGAGTTTTTGACATCCATTTGAGACAAATGCCACTTGTTAAGGGAAGCACGAGCAAAAAGAGCCCTAAAGGTGGTAATTTAGCAACAGGGGCAAATGTTTTAGCATAGTCAATGCCTTGAGTTTGTTTGTTGCCTAGGATAACTAACCTTGCCTTATACCTTTCAACACTCCCATCTAGCATGTACTTGGTTTTAAACAACCATTTTGTACTAATTGGTTTCTTCCCAGTAGGAAGGCCAGTGAGCTCCCATTTCTGATTTTCTTCCAGAGTAGCTAGCTCTTTATTTATAGCCAATACCCAATGTTAGGATGTGATATCTTCTTTGAATGTAACAGGGTCTCTTTGGGGTGTAATATGGGACAAACTACAGTTAAATTAAGCCGAAACAGAAGCAAAAGTATGATTGTATATAGGAGAAGCAAGGTTAGAGGAGGCTGCATTAGTGACAAAGTCAGCCAACCAAGTTGGGTGTTGATGAGTACAAGAAGAATTTCAAAAAGTAGGTATGGGAGGGGAAGTGATGTTGTGGTCATGTGAGGGAGGTATGAATTGGGAGAGGTGTTGTTTGGAAAGTGTATAAGGAAAGATGTGTTCATAAAACTTGACATCTCTGGAAACAATGGTGTTATTTGTGAGAAGGTTGAGATAAACCAACAATTTTACATTTCAATGCTTCAAAACAAGTTGTAATAAAGTAAAAAACAAAATGATAGTTAAAGCGAAATCATATACCTTTAACTTGTATTGTAAATTAGGTTTTGATCTAGAAGAACATAGGAAGATAAACAAAGCAAGCGGCAACTTTATTTACTCTTGAAGTGAAAGGAACTACAATGAAAACAAAATAAGAAAAATGAAGCATCTTGAATTCGCAGCAATAAGAAGCAAATAAGAACAAAACCAAAATAAAAGTAAGCGAATAAACAAAAAATGAAACCTTTAATGTGGAATTACAAACAATAGAAGGAATTGAATTAAGTCCAAAATTGAAGCACACAGAAGGATGAACAAAGCAGCAGACGGGACGAAGCACGCAGACAGAACGAAGCACGCAAAAGAAGCAAACAAAATATGTGCGAACTGAACGAAAGAATCAACAGGTCAAGACGAAGCAACAAATTAAACGAACTGAACGAAAGAAATTAGGGCGAAATTGATATTAGAAATTAGGGCGAAAGAATCAGAAATTAGAAATTAGAATTGATGAAGCAGCAAATTGAAATTAAACTGAACGGATTGAAAGGTGAAGGAACTGAACGAGGAAGAAATGAAGTAGCTGAAGGAATTTACCTCAATGAAGCAGCTGCAGATCAAGATAAACCAACTATGGATGGAATTTACAAGGAAGACGATGAAGCCGCAATAGATTAGGGAAGTGAAGGAATTGGGCGGGTTATCTTATTTTTTTTAATCCTGCCTCTAATTTCTGTTTTCTTTTTTTTTAAATACACACTTCTAATTTCAAAGTGAAGGAGCTAAGTTTGTATGCGGTTATCTTATTTGTATCGCGTGTTTTAACACACGATACAAATAATAGTTATTTGTATCGGGTGTTAAAACACACGATACAAATAATATTTATTTGTATCGGTTGTTAAAACAAAAGATACAAATAACTGTTATCTTTATCGTGCGTTTAAACACACGATACAAATAATAGTTATTTGTATCGTTTGTTTTAAACACGCGATACAAATAAGGTTTATTTGTATCTTTAGTTAAAATAAAAGATACAAAAAGCATTATTTGTATCTTATATTTCAACAAAAGATACAAATAGGGGGTTACTAATGAGACTTTTTTTACTAGTGAGAAGTCTCTAGGATGGAGTGCATCTATGGTGATCGGAGGATTCTAAGCAAAGGTTAAGCAGCCAAAGGTTTTTAGGAAGGTATATTTGGGAGGTTTGTTGTATAAGGTTTCATAAGGACTTTTGTTGGCAAGGATGGGGTTAGGTAATCGGTTGATGATATAGGAGGTTATAAGTATGCGATCACCCCAAAAGGTTTTTGGTAAAGCAACTTGAAACCTCAAGCATCTTGCCATTTCCATCACATTTCTATGCTTCCTCTCTACTCTTCCATTTTGTAGGAGGTTGTTTGATCAATAATTCCATGTTCATCAAATAGAGTTTGGCACTGATAATCTTGAAATTCAAGTGCATGGTTTGATCTCTCCACTTTAACCTTGTTGCCCAATTGAGTGTGTGCCAATCTAACAAATGTTGTAAGAGCTGAAAAGGCTTCTGATTTATATTTCAAAAGTGTTATCCATGTGGTTCTTGTTTTATCATCAACAACTATCAAGAAGAACTTATGTTTTCCCTTTATTTCTACTCTATAAGGGCCCTATATGTCAATATACTAGAGCTCAAAAGGCTAACTAGCATGTGACTTGCTAGTAGGATAAGAACATTTGGTCATTTTACCCATTGGATCAGACAAGTTTCTTCTTTAATGTCTTATCGTACACACCCTATTTGTTTTGATTTCTTTAAAGGTGTGTGTCCTAGTCTATGATGCCATAGACTTGTCTCACTCATAGGTTCAATTTGTAGAATGCCATTCTCGGTATTTATGGTTTGAAGAGCAATAAGTTGTTTCCTATCACATGCTTTTCTTCTTACAAGCTCACTGATCTTTTTAATAGCCATTTCTAGGTTGTCATCAATTAAATCATATAACCCATTTCTACATTCTCCTATACCTCTCACATGTGCATTGAAAGTGTCCTGAATAACACAATAGCCTCCATAGAAGATTATAGTGTAGTGTTCATTTTTTGCAAGTTTTCTCACAGAGAGAAGATTGTACTTAAATACAGGAACAACTAAACTTGTCTCAAATGCAACCTATTTATAAAAGCAACATTTCCACAAGATACAATGTTAGATGTATCACCATTTGGCATATTAATTTCCAGTTCATTTTTCAAGTTAACAGCATTGTTAACAACAGTTGGCTCTCCACACATATAAACAGAGGCTCTTGAATCTGTTATCCATTCAATTTTTTGAATATGCACACTATAGCAAGTCAACATACTTGTAAACCCAGCAAATCCAATATCAAAATCATCATCTATCACTGATTCTGCATGTTTCCCACCTAAACTTCTAGAAGATTTTTAAGAAGTTGTTCAAAATCATCATCATTAGTTAACACTTGAACTATGCTCCACCTGCGTCACCACCACCACAACAACCACCTACCCTTCTAACCATTTCCCACGTTCACCCTTCTACGCCATCTTCCACTTTCCTTATTGATTAATTTGTTGTTTTAATTAGAATTTATCAAGTTTATGAGATTTAGGTTGGTTGTGTATTAGTTTTATTGAATCTTGCTATTGGCAATAGTTAAACGTGTTATCTTTGAACATGAAATGATCAGGGTTTGGATTTAGAGATGAAATTACTAATGCTGTGTGTTATAATGCTATAGTTTAGTGGTGTGATGACTGATAGGATAACCTTACAAGCTGTTTTAAGACTTTGTTTAGTTAATTATCGTTGAGATAGATTTAGTTGGTAATATTTATTACTAGAGTTGACTATAAAAGTGGTTTTTGTTGTTCATTTAGAATAATAGTTGCTAATTGTTGTAGTTTATTATTGTGAATTACACGTACTCTTATGAGGTTGTTATTGATGCTATAATGCATAATTTTAGTAAGCCCTTGAGTATAATGTCAACTTATTGTAGAAGGTTGCTAAGTTAATTGTGGTGATGCTTAATTGTAGTCTTTCTAACAATGGAGAATGTAGTGAAAGATATCGCGATCCGACTACCTTAAGAATTTTCATCATGTTATATTAGTGTTATATTTAACATTTGTGGGACTTAAGTGTGAATTGTTCTTTTATTTTAATATAATGTGAAACATAAGAACTCAAAGTAGTTGATGTAAGGAAATGGTTCACATAATCCTTTTATGCATTTTGTTGATGGAAAGACTTGTGTTATTGTTGAATAAACGATTATGATTTGTGTTGAATGAGTGGGATGCGTGTTAGAGTAATTAAAACTTATCGTGAATGAATGATAGTGGTTAAAATGGCTTTTAGCTGGTATGAAAAAGTAGACAAGTGGACTTATTAGTTCTACTCCTAACTTATATAGGTGCCAGTTCATAAGAGGAAGGTAGAACTTTAGTTGGTTCACTTTTGTGACTTTTGATCGTGTAGTGACGCTTACAGGTACGTACGCGTAGTAATTAACTATCATGTACATTGTTTCAAGTATCACCAATATTTTGTGATTATATGCATTGCATTCGAATTATGCAGTGCTGGAAAGTAAACTATATTATGAATAGTTTCGAAAGTGGAAAGGTGAATAGAAAGAGGTATTAACATAATATAAGAACAACTCCCTTATAGTAGAGAATAAAGTATGTTGTGTGTGGGATCGAAATGATTCCATTATTACTTTGTTGATTTTTAATAGTTGGCGTGACTTTATGGAGGGGTATGAGCATACTTTCTTCATTTGGCGTCAGATGGCCGATATTGCACCTTAACCTTGGTGTTACCATGTGGGCCTTGCGAACCCCAATATGGTGGCCTCTTCACTGGACTGTTACCCCAATGTTTTTATTTTCCCGAAGGTAAGACTCGAAAGAGTAAGTTGGAGGGTGTATAAGCTCAGAATTTGCCATGGGCACTGGATGGCTGATAACGCCGTTGGCCTTGTCACTATGTTATGAGTCGACAAAATATCCCTTACTCTTGAATACTCTTTGACAGATTATAAGTCCTCAAAAGGAAAATATGGAGTAAATAAGAAGCATTTATAAGATGAGCAGACTCCTTAGTTTCATGCTAGGTCATTGTTTTACCCACTTGTTCTATGTTTCTAATTATTACGAGTTCTTCGATTACTGATGTGTACGTGTTTGGTCGTTTTTTTTTATCATGTTATTATGATACATTTGACTATGGTTATTATGATGAGCAACAGAAGGATGACACCTTTCCATAACAGGTATAGGAGCTTCTTTTGCTAGCATTGGAAAAAGAATGGAGTAGTTTATAGCCATTCTTATACGATTAGCTTGATGTTGTAGCTGTTATATTACTTGTAAAGTTTTTGGTTGTATAATCCTTTTGTATGGAGCCATGTGATTCCATGTAAAGCTATAGTTCCGCTGTGTAGTTTCTGGATAGATAGTTATAAGAATAGTTTTTTGATAGCTTTTAAAACCGATGCGTTAACACTGGAACCACGATCCGTGTTGGAGTTGATGATTTTAAAAGCCGACGATGATTCATTCCATCTTGACATATTTTGGAAGGCATTGAGGCCTTGGAATATTTTTGTTGTGTTATCTTATTTACTTATTTTGGTCACGCCCTTAATTTTTAGTGGAGGTGCTGCCGAAATTTTCACTCCCCAGCTAATCTTTAACATATATTCATTTTCTTCTTTTCTTTTTATGTAACACTTGAATTTCCTTCTGTCCTTGACGATTTTGATTTCTTTTAAAGGGGTTGGAAATTCAGGGGTGTTATTTACTCCATCCCTTGATTGTTAAAAAGCTTTCGGGTCATCCAATCCACAACCTGAAGCATCTGAAACACATAAAACTTATTTTTGTAAATTACTTGTAGGTTTAATTACTCACTAGTCTATCAGCTTATATCTCGGCCCAAGTGGCCTTTTTAGGTAATTTTTTGCATTTTAATTATGAATGTGTATGTATGTAGTTGTGGTTTTTAAGTTTTAAATTTTTCATAATTTAATTTATGAATGTGTATGTATTTGTGGTTTGTTGTTGTACATATATGTTTGGTTATCTAGAATAAGAATATGAATTATAAAGTATGAAGTATACAATGTTAATTATTCTAAGAGATTTTATTTTAGAAAACAACTAGATGGTGCCCGTGCGATGCACGGCTTTATCAATGTTTTTGACATATTTTTGTATTATATTTATATTTTATTTCACTATGAGCAATTGTATACATTACGTATAGGTTACATTATTGTTAATTATTTATTATTTTATAATGGTGATTATATATACTATTATTATTAAAACAAAAAAAATAAATAAAAAAATATAAGTGTAGGTTGCGGTTTTATGGGAACCACAGCAAATAGTGCACTTTTTTTGAAAAATGAAAAAATGTACTAAAGGCTACGGTTTTTTCCCCAAAACCGCAGCCTATAAAACTTATGTGTGCTGCGTTTTTTAACCGCAACCTTTCTTTCAAGCTATCAGCTGCCACCACTAATGCTTGGGTCGAAAACCGTATACTTTACTGGAACAAAAACCACAACAATTAGCTTTTTTTCCACTAGTGATTCCGCTATTATCAACAAGGATTGAGCTAACCCCAACCTCTAACTAATTACTCACTACTCATTCTATTGCTTTAAAACATCATGATAGATAATATGACAAGATGTTGAACAACCAACAACCACAAGAATTCAAATATCAATGATAATGAGCAACAATGGTGAAAACTTACAATAAGAATTGAAGGTTACAATGCTTAAAGGAAAGCAATAAACACTAATCTAGGGCAACAAAATTGATATGAAAGCAATAAAATGATGTTCTAAGATGAGAGGATTTCTCTCAAAGTAGGCATAACCCTTACATTCAGATTTGACGGTTTATATAAGCTATACAAGAGGGAAGCAAAAAGCCTTCAAGATTCCACGTGGTTTAAACTCGCAAAGTAAAACGCAACGTAGGAATTAAGACCCATTCGCTCGAATGGTATGGGCCATTCGCCTGAATTCCAAGGCATTCGCCCGAATGCACGTATTCGGGGTTTCTAGTGGCTTGGCATATGTTCTTAGGCTGTTATTGCTTCCATTCGCCCGAATGATGAACCAATTCGACATTTCCAGAGGGTATTGATCTTTTGCATGGGCTGCAACTTGTTCCTTCGACCGAATGTAGCATTGGTTCGTCCAAATGCATCCCTTTTGACACTTTGTGGCTCAAATCAAGCATCGAACGATTTTCGATCTTTGCGATATCTTCGGGGATGACCTGGAACACTTGTGAGTGCCTCGAAACGCGTACCTCTTCTTCGACTTTGACGTGTAAGCCTCGAACTCGACTCGTTTTACCTCAAAACCTCCAAAAATACCTGAAATAACCTCAAAACACCGCGGAGACAAGAACAAGGTAAAATCGAGCGTGAAATGCATAAAACTAATTTAAAACATCGAGACTCGACACCAAAGTAGGGACATAAATGTCCTCTAAATCGAGCACATCAATGACCCATTAAATTGAACAACTATAAAGCTAAAATAAACTTGGATTGAAGTATTATTGTGATTTTCAATGTTGATTGTAGAAAAGAAAGCCTAAGGTTTCAAGAACAAAGATGAAGAAAGAACTAAAAATCATAAAATAATTCTTGCCAAATATGCTGGTACAAGTACTAAAGGTAATCTAAAAGGTGTAAAAGGGTATGTCCTCATAATAAAAAAATTGTCCCTTATATAGTGATTCTCATGAGTGATGTAACCTAGGTCTTTAGAAAACAGAGGAATAATCCTTCAAAATGACGTAAAAAGGGACGTCAAATGAGCAGCCAAGCCAAAAGCCCAATCTGCAAAGTGGGAACGATTGGTCGTTCTAGGGGGAACGATCGGTCGTTCCACTTTCGGATCTCTGATGTTGTTGTAGGATAGGGAACGAGTGGTCATTCTAAGGGGAACGATCAGTCATTCAACTTTCTGATCTCAATTATTTAATTATGCCCTTCAAGGTTGGGGAACGAGTGGTCGTTCAACTTTTTGATCTCTTTCTTGGACAAATTTCTTCTAGGTGGGGGAATGAGTGGTCGTTCCCATGGGAACGGGTGGTCGTTCCCTTGCAAAAATCCTTTTTTTCTTCCTTGTCTCGGCTTGGATTCTATCCTCTAGTGCTCGGCTCGATCTCATTCCTCCCACGAGGCCTCCGGGGCTCGGGAACCAAGATCTTTATAATTCTTTGGCTCGAAAATACATGAGAAACCCTCAAAAACACGAGCAAACGCATGCTACCCTCGAAGAGGGCGTAAATCCGACAAAAACACATGGATATGAATGAAATCGAATGCAAATAAGCCAAAATGAGGTGCATGGCAAGGGCAAATTTAGGGTTAATCAATCAACGAGAGGAAAATAATCAAGCATGAACATGATGAACATGAGCAATGAATAGACAATAAGCAAATAAGCAAACAACCAGCCAAATAAGCAGCATGCAAACCATAAGCAACCATAAGCAACGACTAATTTAAGCTATTACAAAGTAAAATATTGTCCCCCTTTTTGACTTTCATAAAAAAGAAAAAAGTATTAAAAATCTTGGGATATGTTTTGCCAAAAATTAAATTGTTTGCCGAAAATAAAAATATTGTTCCTCAAACTGATATCTAAACAAGTTACTTTCTAGACCTAGTCTTACTTTTCTTGGAAGTTTTTTATTTACCAGGGGAAGTTGTAGTTTCAACCGGTGATGGTGATGCTGGAAAAACAACCTCATGTTCAATCTTATCCTCATGCTCTTCTTCTTCCTCTACCATTTCATTTTTGGTCATTGATGTGCTCGAATTAGAGCACATTTATCTCCTCATTTTAGTGTGAAGTCTCGCGTTTCAGATTGGTTTTTACATATCTTACGCATGATTTTACCTTGATCTTGTCTTTCATGGTGCTCTAAGGTATTTTCAGGTGTTTTGAGGAGATTTTGAGGTATATTCCTTACGCATGAGACATAGACACTTGAATCGATGATGACACTAGCGTATCGAAGCATTCTCGAGTGCCCCAAGTCATCCCCGAAGTCCTCCCGAAGCCCGGAAGTCATTCGATGTTCGTTCAAAGTAAAAAAAAGCGCAATGGGTCAAAGACACTGCATTCGGCCGAATGCAAAGCGCTATTCGGGCGAATGGACCTTGAACTAGAACGAAACATGCTCCAAGGCTCTGTTTTGGGCGAATAACCTCACATTCGAGCGAACCACCAAGCATTCAAGCAATGCAAGCCCTTATTCGAGAGAATGGGCTTCGAATGCACCCTATTCGGGCGAATAAGGTAGCATTCGGGCGAATGGACCTTTGATTTGGGCGAATGCGACTAATTTTTACCGCAGCATTTTAACTTCGCAAGCTTATTTTGTAGGTAATTTTTTGGGCTTTTACCCCCTTTCCCTTAGGGCTACAAATACCCCTTGTATAATGTAAACCTTATGACATGCTGAGGAGTAACCCTCCCAACTTGTTCATCCCTCTTTAATGCTTTTCTCTTCATTTTCTTGCCCTAGTTTTAGATTTGTTCTTCATTTATCTTTTGTTCTTCTTTCACGCACTTTTATTTATGTAAGTTTACTTTCATTTATGACTTTTAAAGTGTTTAATGCTTTCCTTTATCCTTTCATTTAATGTTTTCATAATGTAGATTTATTGCTTTCGTTTCATTCAATTCCTTTATGCTTTCTTTCATGTTTTCATGTCTTTTCATTATTTTCATGCTTTGTAGAGTAGACTTAATGCTTTCTATCTTTATTGTTTTCACTTTCAATATGCTAGAGTAGTTCTTTTAGGGTTTTGGATTAGAGAAACCCTAGGTTTTGGTATTGTGTTTAATGTTTAGGATTAGGGTTGAGGTTGATCTGGGTTGTTGATTGATATTCGATTCGAATCTTGTCCTGCCATTCCTAGAGAGACATAGGGTGATTATGGGTCGTTCGCATGGCTATAGGTCACCAACTTCCCAGGTTCGATCTCCTTTGACCTAGCCTATCTCTATTTTCAATGCAGCTACCTAAGGCGGACCTAATCTAATCCCCGCTTTCTTTCATTACTTATTTCTCGTTCTTAGTATAGTTCACCCACCTTTCAACCTTCCATACAACTTTCCCACACCGAGTCTTTAGTCTAGCATCCCTTGTCCTTGTGGTTCGACTCCCGGTTATCAAAATGGCGCCGTTATCAAAATGGTTCACCCACCTTTCAACCTAAGGCGGACCTAATCTACATGCTAGAAACCGGTTATCAAAATGGCGCCGTTATCGTGGAACAAGGCGTTTGTTTAGATTTTAGTTTTGGTGTGGTTTGTGAATAGTTTGTTTAGTCTTTTCATTGCTTGTTACATGTATCAACTCGAGCATGAATCTTTTTGGAGCTTCTTTCTTAGATATGGGAAGTTCTTCCTTCCTAGGCGTAATGTTGAAATATGGCAAATGTGTCATCATCTTTATGGAGGATTGAATAGTGAGACTAGGGAATTCGTGTATGATTTTTACCATGATGCGTTCCTTGACCAAACTGATAACAGGTTTTTAATGCGTCGTTAAACACTAGAAACCTAGGCTATGCAAACAATACTTATAATCACCCTAAACTACTACTACAACGAGTGTAATGGTAAGTCGGGGGTCAAACCACAAGGACAAGGGATGCTAGACTAAAGGTTTGGTGTGGGAAAGATGTGTATGGTAGGTAGGTTGATGGGTGAACTATACAAAGAACGAGAATAAAGAGCGAAACGAAGCAATGAAGGAAAAGCGGGGACTAGACTAGGTCTACCCTAAGATGGTCTATTAGAAGTAAAGATAAGCTAGGTTAACGGAGTTCGAAAGATAATCAATTGAGACACTCTAGATATCGAGAGGAGGTTGATGACCCTATAGGCGAAACGAACGACCTATAATCGCCCTATGTCTCTCTAGGAGTGGCAGGACAAGATTCGAATCGAATATCTATCAACAATCATCATCAATTTCAACCCCAATCCTAAACATTGAACACAAGACCAAACATAGGGTTTCACTAATTTAAAACCCCTAAATAAACTACTCAAACATAATGAAAACTACCAAAACAACCCTAGTAAATAAAGACATGATTGAAAGCATAATGAAAATTATTAACTACTCTATAAAGCAATAAACGAAGTAAAGACAATATTGAAGAACCAACACACATCAAATTAAGCAAATACTCAAAGCAAATGTAGAGAAAGCAATAAAGAACATCAAATGATAGTATTGAAAGTAAGAAAGACAATAATGAAGAGATAAACCCACATAAAACAAAGCTTGAATGAAAAGAACAAGGGAATGTAAAAATACAATATTTGAATGTTAATGGGAAACAATAAACACTACACTAGGGCATAAAAGGAGAAGATAAAAGAATAAATTGATGTTCTAAGTTGAGAGGGATTCTCTCAAAATAGGTATAAGGGATACATTTAGAAAAATGCCTTTATATAGGCTACACAAGGTGGGGGGAAATAACCCTAAAAGATCCTACGTGTAATAAGCTAGGGAAGAAAACATTACGCGAAGATTACAGGCCATTCGACCGAATTTCATGGTGCATTCGGCCGAATGGGAGCTCATTCGCCCGAATGAGTCCCATTCGGGGTTTGCAGTGGCTCGCAATTGAATGCACTTGATTTCCTCAGGCATTCGACCGAATGGTCAAGGGCATTCGCCCGAATCTTTGAGATTCGCCCGAATGGGTTTGTAATTCGGCAAAAACAGCAACTTTGAAGCTTTGGTCTTGGGCTGCACATATCCATTCGACCGAATGGGTGGGGGCTTCGGCTGAATGTGCCTCCTCTTGCCTATTTGCACTATCAAACGAGCATCAAATGGCTTCCGGCTTCCACAATGGCTTCGGAGATGACCCGAAACACTTGTGAGAGCCTCGAAACACGTGCCTCTTCTTAGACTTTGAAGTGTAAGCCTCAAACTCGATCCGATTGACCTCAAAATCTCCCGAACACACCTGAAATGACCTCTAAACACCGTGGAGACAAGAGCAAGGTAAAATCGAGTGTAAAACGCATAAAACCAATGTAAATCAACGAGACTCGACACCAAAGTAGGGACATAAATGTGCTCTAATTCGAGCACATCAACTCCCCTAAGCTAAACCTTTGCAAGTCCCTAGCAAAGAGACTAGGTCGTAGGAATTACCGTCGTGGGAATCACCATCGCACTTAGCACGTACGACAATCCCTTTAAACCTCAAGGTCTCCCAAAGAGGACGAGTAAGGCCTCATGAGGGTTTTCAGAAGGAGACCCACAAATCCAAAGCAAACAAACATGGAAAGAGGAAAGCAAAACAATACAAGCTGTGCAAGAACAAAACTCTTCCCTAGCCTTAGGTGTGCGAGTACAATGGTCTCAAAGAGCGGAATACCAAAGAGAACGACCGATTCCACAGACTCGAGATCACTAGGGTAAGCTACATCACAGGCTATGCCACCTACTACCTAGGGAGGTCACAAGTCTACGCTCCCCGGGTAATTTCTCAAAAGATGTGAGAAATATGCAATGACGCTCATGTGTTTGATTATGGTTCGTGTTTCGCTCATAATCTCTCCGACTAAAGATGAGTCGGGAATCAAACACTTAATAAGGGCAAATCATGGGGATTGTGTCTTATCTAACTCCAGCATAGAGCAAACTAATCGGACCAAGTCGAACAGGTTAGCGAAGGGTTGTAACGTTGGCTTAGGGTTAAAGTGGGATACATTTGGGAATGTGGAGCTAAGTAGAGGATAGTAAGTGACCCTAAACTAAAGACCCACAAACATAACATCATGAATCAATGAATATTATATCCAACAACCATCAATAACCCAATAATCTCATGAAAGCACAAATGATCTTTATCATAAAACACTATCAAAAATATGAAATCTCATAAGCACACGTGTCTCCAAACTCATCTCCCAAATAAAATATCGACCTTCTCACTCACATGAATATGTATGTGTGTAAAAACTCAATGAAGAACACGAGAGAGGTCGCCTCAAACATAAAATATGTATGAATAATAACAATGTAAGCACTAGAGGATGAAGGGAGAAACAATACGAGCTGGATAAGAAATGAGTAGAGTCATACAAACCAACAACCAAAAACATAACCAAAAGCCCACAATCACTATAGCACACAACAAACCCACGATCACTAACCTATCCTCTAGTTAAGAAGAGGGAACAATATGGTTCATTTGGAGGCTAAACAATGTGGCTACAAAAGAATAGGAAAAGGCAAAAACCTGACTTAACGTAAAGTCAAATTGCGTACAAGGTAGGCTATTTGGCTATGTAACAATAATCTAGCGAACGTGTTATCATCCCTGGTCTCATGAAAAGCCGACTATGCTGGAGAAGAACCGACACAATACTTAGATCCCCTAACTAGCACTTACAATGAATAGAACTCGCATGGAATCCAAGAAGGCTCAATTCTCACAGGCTAGTCGAAATGCGCCTCTAAAGGTAGACATCCAAGCCACCAACCAAGAAAACCCAGTTCCCCCAAGCTATGTGGAAAACAGTCAGACTCTAGGTCCCAAAACAGGCACAAGGCTAAGGAAATAAGAGTTTGCATAGGACCACAAATGTGCACAACAGAAGCTTGCATGCTAGTCTCATAACTCAACCATTAATTGAAAGCAAGGATAAAGACACTAACTATACAACCTAAACATGAAACTATACAAACTACATGAAAAAAAAACTAAACAAACTATACATGCGAAAAACTAAAAGAAAAACTAAACAATAGTTACAATAATGCAAATCTTTCGGGGTTTTGAAAGCGTAAGCGCATCCTACCCCAAGCTAGCTCAAGAGCCGTCTCGGCGATGAGGAAGGCGAAAGGAAAAACCAAAAGAACGAAAGATAGGCATTATTGGAACTAAAGAAAACAAGGAAAACATCATATAGACAACATCCAACACCTGGTTATCTCCCACAAGTACTGTTGTTTAACGTCGTTAAGTTCGACTCAGCTAACCACTAGCTCATACAGAAAATAAAAAGTTAGGGAGAGAAACCATACCTAAGCTAGGAGCGGACTCACTCCTAGCATCGCCATCACCTCGAACATGGTGACCCAAAACTCTCCACCTTGCAGCAGTGGCGGAGGTAAGCAATGTAGAATCGGGGCCACCCGGAGAGATACTCGAACAATGGGCTCCCCCAAGCCAGGGTGGAGCCATCTTCTTCTTTTTGTAAATCTTTTTCTTTCTTTTTCTTACCCGCTTCCTCTTGCGGGGTTGCTTGCCGATACCTTCAGCTTCATCATAATTTTTGGTGTACACAAGAACAAACTTCTCCTTCTCAACATCAATGATCTTTTTCTTCTTCTTTTCATCATCACACTTCACCACATCCTCACATAAAATCACCACCTCATCATGCATATGGGCTACAAGAACATCAAGTCCCCTAATCTTATCACCATGAGAATCATCCATAACATCAAGAGAGCAAAGTTGCTCGACCATGGGCTCCTTTGAAGACTTAGCAAAGCCAAAAACCGCTTGCTCTTGGGCTACTCGTATAGTAATAGTTTCGGTCTCGCAATCAATGAGGGCACCCAAAGTCTTCAAAGCATCTCTCCCAAGAATGAGGGGAGTGTAGGGATCCTCTATCATGTCTAGCACAACAAAGTCACAAGGGACAACCACATTTCCCACTTGAATAGGAAGATCCTCAAACTCCCCACATGGCACTTTGACGCTTCGGTCGGCTAGTTGGATGGACTTCTTTGATGGCTTAAGCCTAAAAGCGATTTTCTTGGCGATACACATCGGCATGAGGCTAATCGAGGCCCCTAAATCAGCAAGTGTTCCCTTGGGCTTATGGTTCCCAAGAGTGGCAGGGAGCACAAAGGGTCCTCGAGCCTTTTCCTTTTCGGCCCAAGTGCCTTAGATGATGGCACTCACTTGCTCCGGCAAATTCACAACCTTGGTTTGAAGGCTCTTTTTGTTCCTTAAGAGAGTCTTCAAGTACTTGGCATATTGAGGCATTTGCTCAATGGCCTCTAAGAACGAGATTTTCATTTCCAATCGCTTCATATGCTCAAGGAACTTCAAAAACTTGGCTTGCAAATGTTTCTCCACTGCTTTAATTATATGGAAAGGGTAGCGGTGGGGCATGTAAACGATCATAAGCCCTCCCCTCTTGGATTTCTTTCCATCTTTCCTCTTGCTCCAACTTCTTCTTCTCTTTTTCATCAACAACTTCATCTCTCTTCTCAACTTCTTCGTCTTTCTTTTCCTACAACTCTTACTAAAAAATCTCTTCTTCTTCCCCTCCACCAAGCTCATGCTCAACATTCCCTTGAAGATCATCAACCATAGAAGAACCTTTACCCAAATCATTACTTGGAGCTTCAATTGGAGCCGGATAAGAAGTACCCGATCTAAGGAAGATTGCCTTGCACGTGTGGTGGTTGGGATTTGGTGGTGGGTTAGGAGATGGAGGTTGGTTGGATGGGTTTAGTGTTGGTGGAGGTGATCGTTGTGCTAGAAGTGCAAGCTGACTCTCGAAATTCCTTTGTTGAGCTTGAAGTTGCGTCATTTGAGCAATTAAATTTTGATTGATTTGAGCAAGGGTACTCATTTGGGTTGTCATGAAATCTTGGTTGGGAGCGGGGTTTGGAAGTGGTTGGGTGGTCGGATAAGGTAGAATGGGGTTGGGGCGTGGCACTTGTGGGTAAGGTTTATTTCCATTGGGCCTAGGAAGACTACCACCGGCTTGATTGTTGTGCGCAAAAGTGTTGTTGTAGCCTTGGTTGAAATTTCCTTGACCATGGTTGGGATTGAAGGGAGGTCGGGAGGACGGGTTGTTGAATAAGCTATATTGAGAATACCTTTGACCTTGGTTCCCATAACCCATCGCAGCTACATATTCGGGATTGTACCCGTACCCATCAAAGTTCGACGCTTGGGCCCCTTTTATAGCACTTGCCCAATAATCTACCGACGCCACATGCTCCGAATTCAAACCTCCATAATATGATGTATCATGATTAGTGCCCCCACAAATACGACATCAGAAAGGCTTGGCTTCACTAGCGGCGGAGACATTAGAGTTTCCTTGGGCTCACTTGAGCTTGGACAATTTCTTGTCCATGATTGCTTCAATTTTCGCACCGATTGAATTAAGATTGGCCTCATCGATCTTACCCCTTGTGTGCTTGCTTCTCCTTGTCCCACCCCAAGCACTATTATTAGCGACCTCTTCAATCATTTCCCTCACTTGGTTGCATGGGACCTTTGAAAGTTGCCCACTGACGGCGGAATCTAGTAGTGCCTTTGTCGAGTCATCAAGCCCGTCGTAGAAGAAGGTATTAACATGGTTCTCCCCATACTCATGATGGGGGCAAGCTCGTAGCATACCCTTGAATCTAGTCCAGGCGGCACTTAGGTTCTCATCCTCATCTTGTGTGAATGACGCGATCTTCTTGCGCCAATCTTGCGTGCGATTCGTGGGATAAAACCTTTCGAGGAACGCCGTTCTAAGTTGAGCCCACGAAGTAATGGAGTTGGGCTCTAAGCATTTGTATCAATCTTTGGCGTCCCCCGCCAAACCAACGGGGAAGAGGCACATTTTGACATAATCAGGGCTGTTGGGGGCATTGGGGCATGAATCGGCATGTCTCTGTGAATGCCTCCAAGTGTTGGAGAGGACACTCATTTCTCAAGCCACTAAAAGAATTACCCTTCACCATGATAGTGTACTGTGGGTCAATGCGAAAGTTTGGTGGAGCATCCGGTAACACCACACCCCCTTGAAATTCTCTAGAACCTGGGGCCCCCAATTGCTCAAAAAGCGGTTGATTATCGACCATTGGTGTAGAAGGATTGGGTATAGACGATTGACGTGGAGTGGGAGGAGGAGAACGTCTAATGACCCTTTGTATCTCAAGATTGTAGGGAACAAGCTGTAACTGTGATCTCCGTGTGCTATAGCTCATGCAAACAACACTAGAAACCAAGCGTAAGCACTGACAAGCAAATATCATTCAAACAAAAGCTAAAAGAAAGCAAAAATGAACTGCAACAAGCACAAAACCTAACTATAACGCCTTGTCCCTGGCAACGACGCCATTTTGATAACAAATTTTTAACGCGTCGTTAAACACTAGAAACCTAGGCTATGCAAACAATAACTATAATCACCCTAAACTACTACTACAATGAGTGTAATGGTAAGTCGGGGGTCGATCCACAAGAATAAGGGATGCCAGACTAAAGGTTTGGTGTGGGAAAGATGTGTATGGTAGGTAGGTTGATGGGTGAACTATACTAAGAACGAGAATAAAGAGCGGAACAAAGCAATGAAGGAAAAGCGGGGACTAGACTAGGTCCATCCTAAGATGGTCTATTAGAAGTAGAGATAAGCTAGGTGAAGGGAGTTCGAACGATAATCAATTGAGACAATCTAGATATCGAGAAGAAGTTGATGACCCTATAGGCGAAACGAACGACCTATAATCGCCCTATGTCACTCTAGGAGTGGCAGGACAAGATTCGAAAGAAATATTTATCAACAATCATCATCAATCTCAACCCCAATCCTAAACATTGAACATAAGACCAAACATAGGGTTTCACTAATCTAAAACCCCTAAATAAACTACTCAAACATAATGAAAACTACCAAAACAACCATAGTAAATAAAGACATGATTGAAAGCATAAAGAACGAGAAGTAAACTAGCAATAAACAAGAACACGACAATGAATGAAACTATTAACTACTCTATAAAGCAATAAATGAAGTAAAGACAATGTTGAAGAACCAACAAACATCAAATTAAGCAAATACTCAAAGCAAATGTAGAGAAAGCATCAAAGAACATCAAATGAAAGTATTGAAAGTAAGAAAGACAATAAAGAAGAGATAAACTTACATAAAACAAACCTTGAATGAAAAGAACAAGGGAATGTAAAAATACAAAACTTGAATGTTAATGGGAAACAATAAACTCTACACTAGGGCATAAAAGGAGAAGATAAAAGCATAAATTGATGTTCTAAGTTGAGAGGGATTCTCTCAAAATAGGCATAAGGGATACATTTAGAAAAATGTCATTATATAGGCTACACAAGGTGGGGGAAATAACCCTAAAAGATCCTACGTGGAATAAGCTAGCGACGAAAACATTACGCGAAGAGTACAGGCCATTCGACCGAATTTCATGGTGCATTCGGTCGAATGGGAGCTCATTCGCCCGAATGAGTCCCATTTGGGGTTTCTAGTGGCTCGCAATTGATTGCACTTGATTTCCTCAAGCATTCGACCGAATGGTCAAGGGCATTCGCCCGAATCTTTGAGATTCGCCCAAATGGGTTTGTAGTTCGGCAAAAACAGCAACTCTGAAGCTTTGGTCTTGGGCTGCACATATCCATTCGACCGAATGGGTGGGGGCTTCGGCCGAATGTGCCTCCTCTTGCCTATTTGCACTATCAAACGAGCATCAAATGGCTTTCGGCTTCCACAATGGCTTCGAAGATGACCCGAAACACTACTGAGAGCCTCGAAACACGTGCCTCTTCTTAGACTTTAAAGTCTAAGCCTCGAACTCGATCCGATTTACCTCGAAATCTTTGAAAAACACCTGAAATGACCTCTAAACACCGTGGAGACAAGAGCAAGGTAAAATCGTGTGTAAAACGCATAAAACCAATGTAAAACAACGAGACTCGACACCAAAGTAGGTACATAAATGTGCTCTAATTCGAGCACATCACAAACCCCCGTGATTTGTCTGAATTTCTTTAGGTGGTTAGCCAAGGACAACTTTCGGAAAGAATATCCCGATCTCCCTTCCCTTGAGGTTCCACCAGCCTACCTTTTAGCCACCGATTATGTTGGAAATCCCGAAGGGACTGAGTTGGAGAAAACATGGAGTGTTAACCAATTTCAAAGGGGTTTTGAGGAGAGACTAAAGACCCATGACCACCTTGTGCCCATAGCGTTAAAACATGACCTAGACTCCCCTCACCCTATTATTTTCTCCCCTCCTTCTCTTGATGATCAACCCTCTTATGTTGATGCACCACCCACCGGTGAGGTTCATGATCAGGTTCCTTGTGCACCTTACCATGAGAAACCCCTCGCATTTGTACCTGACCATCTAGCTAGTGAGGTTCCTTGTGTGTTATTGTGGAGTCTCAAGTGCATACCCTGAGTGTGCCTTCTGTTGAGTCTCATACTATACCTCTTTGTCTTCATGAGAAGCTCTCGATCGGTTGTTCATGCCCATTTTGATGCTTGTGTTACTATGCCGCTTGTTTTTCTTCCCCTCCCTTCGTTCATTCTTCTCCAGACTTTTCATCTCGTTATGGAAAGTCGATCTTTGTTGTGTTTCTGCTTCTTTTATTTCTTCTCTCCCTTATATAGTGATTCTCATAAGTGATGTAACTTAGGTCTTCAGAAAACAGAGGAATAATCCTTCAAAATGACGTAAAAAGGGTCGTCAAATGAGCAGCCAAGCCAAAACCCCAATCTGCGAAGTGGAAACAATTGGTCGTTCTAGGGGGAACGATTGGTCGTTCCACTTTCGGATCTTTGACGCTGTTGTAGGATAGGGAACGAGTGATCGTTCTAAGGGGAACGATCATTGGTTCAACTTTCTGATCTCAATTCTTTAATTATGCCCTTCAAGGTTGGAGAACAAGTGGTTGTTCCCGTGCGAACGACCATGGTCGTTCAACTTTCTGATCCCTTTCCTGGACATGTTTCTTCTAGGTGGGGGAATGAGTGGTCGTTCCTATGGGAACGGGTGGTCGTTCCCTTGGAAAAATCCTTTTTTTCTACCTTGTCTCGGCTTGGGTTCTATCCTCTAGTACTTGGCTAGATCTCATTGAGTAATGAATAGAAAATAAGCAAATAAGCAAACAACCAGCCAAATAAGCAGCATGCAAACCATAAGCAACCATAAGCAACGACTAATTTAAGCTATTACAAAGTAAAATATTGTCCCCCTTTTTGACTTTCATAAAAAAGAAACAAGTAATAAAAATCTTGGGATATGTTTTGCCAAAAATTAAATTGTTTGCCGAAAAAAAAAATATTGTTCCTCAAACTGATATCTAAACAAGTTACTTTCTAGACCTAGTCTTACTTTTCTTGGAAGTTTTTTATTTACCAAGGGAAGGTGTAGTTTCAACCGGTGGTGGTGGTGCAGGAAAAACGATTGATCTACGTTCGATCTCCTTTGACCTAGCTTTCCATGAGAACATAGAACCGACTTAGGGTGGATCCTCACCATCCCTTTTTGTTTCCTATTGATTATCGTTATTTGTTTATTGCTTTCGTAGTCTAGATTACACACCCTTCTTACATACCATCTACCTTTTCTACACATTGCCATTATTACAAATCATCACTTGTGCCACTAATTATGCCACGGGAATTCAAAATCCGTGGCAAGTTTTGATCTTGCCACGGGAAAAATAGGTTTCAAGACAATATCACAACCATACCCAAATCCGTGGTAAATATATATCGTGGCAAAGATGCACTTGTGCCACAAATTATGCCACGGATAAATATATACCGTGGCAAACAAACACTTTTGCCACGGGTAAATTAATCGTGGCAAACAAGCACTTGCGCCACTAATCTTGCCACGGCAAATTAATTTTTTTGTGGCAAACAAATAGTTGTACCAAAGTTTATGTTACAATGAAATATTTATCGTGACAAAATATCTGTGACACAAATTATGTATCGGGTAAATATTTATCATGGCAAATAAAGACTTATATAGGTCACAATTAAATAGCCATTGTGTGATTGTGTTATAAATTATGACACCTGAATTTGAATTTATCGCAAGTTTTGATCTTGCCACGGATAGTATTTTTTATGAGCAAAAAATAATAAAAAGTTTATCAAATATTTAAATTCAAATTATTCATCCAACTTAATTAGTTCTAGATTTATTAGAAAATACGTCATTATTTTTTCTTGTTTTTTTAAATTTAATATAAGAAAAAATTCTATAAATAATGATTCAATTTAATATATTTTAAATAAAAACATTTAAATTTATTTTTTAGAAGCTTTTTTCAGTTACCAAATACTCAAACTAGACCTTAAACAATGAGTTTAGGTAAGATTAAAGTATTTTCAACAAAAGAGAGAAATGTTGTTTCTAACCTATTTCAAGACTTTTCCAATTTTGTATTTAGTGAAAATCAGATCTTTTCATCCTCTTAAATTCAAGAACACATGAAAATGTTTTTTTCTTTCTCTAACCGTTACTAAACAAAAACACGGAGCAATTCCGACTGAAAGTTTCTGACTAATTTTCCGACTGACAATCGTTAGTCGGAATTTTCGACTAAATTGCTACTAAATCGTTTTAAGTGGGAATTTTAAATTGAAAAAAAAAAGAATATATGACTAATAATATAGTAATATACGACTAACAATATCGTAATATACAAAGGAGTGTTATGTTATAAGTATAATAACATTACTTAAACTATCAATAAATAACTAATGACCTAGTGGTTGGAGTGTTGGTATACCAACCTGAAGGTCTTGGGTTCAAATCCTACCCAAAGTATTTGTGTGGAAGGAATGTTACTGATTGTTAACATTAAATCCATACTACTAGCTGAATTTCCTGGTTTACGAGTCTAGTGTATAAATGATTTGTAGCAACGTGTGGTGCATCTGGTAGAGGAATTCACTTTTTGTGGCAGAAGAATATGATAAGCTATGGGTAATGCTTGTGGCAAAACAATATATTAGCCACGGGATCTACCGTGGCAAGTAAAAGAGTTTATGCCACAACCATAATTTTCCCGTGGCAACAATCTAGCCACGATCACTTGTGCCACGGTAGTCTCTAACTTGAATTCCCGTGGCTAGACATCATAGCCATGTGAAATTCTTACTTGTTCCACGACTGCTACTATGGCACAAGTGATGATTTGTAGTAGTGTGCCTTTAACCCTCGCTTAGCCTTGTCCTTGTGGTTCGATCCCCGACTTGCCACTACACTCGTTGTAGTAATAATAGGGTGTTACAAATATTGTTTGCGTAGCCAAGGTTTCCAGTGTTTAACGACGTGTTAGAAACCCGCTATCAAAATGGCGTCGTTGCCGGGGACAAGGCGTTATAGTTAGGTGTTGTGCTTGTTGTAGTTCTTTTTTTTTTTTTTTGCTTTCTTTCAGTTTTTGTTTAAATAATTTTTGCTTGTCAATGCTTACGCTTGGTTTCTAGTGTTGTTTGCATGAGCCATAGCACACGGAGATCAATGCTAGAGCTTGTTCCGTATAATCCTGAGATACAAAGGGTCACTAGACGTTCTCCTCCCCCCAGTCAACGTCATTCGTCTATACCCAATTCTTCCACACGAATGGCCGATAATCAACCGCTTTTTGGGCAATTTGGGGCCCTAGGGTCTAGAAAATTTCAAGGGGACGTGGTGCTACCGGATGCTCCACCAAACTTTCGCATTGACCCGCAGTACACTATCACGGTGAATGCGAACTCTTTTAGTGGTTTGAGAAACGAGTGCCCTCTCCAACAGTTGAAGGCATTCGCAAAGACATGCAGATTCTTTCCCCAATGCCCCAACAACCCTGACTATGTTAAGATGTGCCTCTTACTGGTTGGTTTGGCGGGGGACGCCAAAGATTGGTAGAAATTCTTAGAGCCCAACTCCATCACCACATGGGCTCAACTTAGAACGACGTTCCTCGAAAGGTTCTATCCCACGAATCGCACGCAAGATTAGCGCAAAAAGATTGCGTCATTCACACAACACGATGATGAGAGCCTTAGTGCCGCCTGGACTAGATTCAAGGGTATGCTCCGAGCTTGCCCCCATCATGAATATAAGGAGAACCATGTTAACACCTTCTTCTACGATGGGCTTGATGAGTCAACAAAGGCACTACTAGATTCCGCAGCTGGTGGGAAACTTTCAAAAGTGTCATGCAACCAAGTGGAGAGAGATGATTGAAGAGGTCGCAAAGAATAGTGCTTAGGGTGGGGCAACGAGAAGCAAGCAAACAAGGTGTACGATCGATGATGCCAATCTTGATTCGATCGGTGCGAAAATTGAAGCAATCATGGACAAGAAATTGTCCAAGCTTAAATTAGCCCAAGGAAGTTCTAATGTCTCCGACGCAAGTGAACCCAAGCCTTTCTCGTGCCGTATTTGCGGGGGTACTAATCGTGATACATCATATTGTGGAGGTTTGAATCCGGATCATGTGGCATCGGTAGAATATGGGGAAGCACTATTGAGGGGGCCCAAGCGACGAACTTTGATGGGTATGGGTATAATCCCGAATGTGTAGTTGCAATGGGTTATGGGAACCAAGGTCAAGGGTACACTCAATATAGCTTATTCAACAACCCGTCCTCCCGACCTCCCTTCAATCCCAATAATGGCCAAGGCAACTTCCATCAAGGTTACAACAATCATGT
Source organism: Amaranthus cruentus (assembly GCA_019425755.1). Taxonomy (NCBI): domain Eukaryota; kingdom Viridiplantae; phylum Streptophyta; class Magnoliopsida; order Caryophyllales; family Amaranthaceae; genus Amaranthus; species Amaranthus cruentus. The sequence goes on from CM033464.1 coordinate 1,617,124, forward strand.
TCCGTACAACAACTAAGTCGGTGGTAGCTTCCCTAGGCCCAATGGAAATAGGCCTTACCCAAAAGTGCCACGCCCTAACCCCAACCTACCTTATCCAACCACTCAACCACTTCCAAACCCTGCTCCTAACCACGACTTCATGACCACCCAATTGAGTACCCTTGCCCAACTCAATCAAACTTTAATTGCTCAAATGTCGCAACTCCAAGCTCAACAAAGGAATTTTGAGAACCAACTTGCACTTCTAGCACAACCACCTCCACCAACATTATTCCCACTAACCCTCAACCAAACCCATCTACCCCTAACCCACCACCAAATCCCAACCACCACACGTGCAAGGCGATCTTCCTTAGGTCGGGTACTTCTTATCCGGCTCCAATTGAGACTCCTAGTGATGATTCGGGGGAGGGTTCTTCAATGGGTAACGATCAACAAGTGAATAATGAGCATGAAGATGAGCTTGGGGGAGAGGAAGAAAGAGAGATTCTTGAGGAAGAAATTGAGAAGAAGAAAGAAGAAGTTGAGAAGAGAGATGAGGTTGTAGATGAAAAAGAGAGAAAGAAGTTGGAGCAAGAAGAAAGATGGAGGGAAATCCAAGATAGGAGGGCTTATGAGCGATTACACGCCCCACCGCTACCTTTCCCATATAGAGCGGTGGAGAGACAATTGTAAGCCAAATCGGGAGGAAATAGGAGAAAAATAATATGAGCTGGACATGAAATGAATAGAGTCATACAAAACCAACAACCAACGATATAACCAAAAGCTCACAAAATCAATGAAACACACAATAACCCACCATCACTAAGCTATTCTCTAGGTAAGGAGAGTGAACATTTGGCTCATGTGGAGGCTAAATAGTGTGGCTACAAAAGAATAGGAAAAGGCAAAACTTGGTTTAACGTAAAGTCAAATTACGTTCAGGGTAGGCTATTTGGCTATGTAGCTCAATTCTAGCGAACGTGTTATCATCCCTGGTCTCATGAAAAGCCGACTGTACTGGAGAAGAACCGACACAATACATAGATCCCCTAACTAGCACTCATAATGAATGGAACTCGCAAGGAGTCCAAGAAGGCTCAATCCTCACAGGCTAGTCGAAATGCGCCTCTAAAGTTAGACATCCAAGCCACCAACCAAGCAAACCCAGCTCCCCCAAGCTATGTGGAAAAGAGTCAGACTCTAGGTCCCAAAACAGGCACAGGGCTAAGGAAATACGAGTTTGCATAGTACCACAAATGTGCACAACAGAAGCTTGCATGCTAGTCTCACAACTTAACCATTTATTGAAAGCAAGGATAAAACATAACTATACAACCTAGGCATGAACTATACAAACTAGGTAAAACAAGAACTAAACATGAGAAAAACTAAAAGAAAAACTAAATAATAGTTACAATAATGCAAATCTTTCGGGGTTTTGAAAGCGTAAGCGCATCCTCCCCCAAGCTAGCTAAAGAGGCGTCTCGGCGATAGGGAAAGGCGAAAGGAAAATGAAAAGAACGAAAGATAGGCATTATTGGAACTAAAGAGAACAAAGTAAACATCAAGCAAACAACATCAAACACCCGGTTATCTCCCGCAAGTACTTTTGTTCAACGTCGTTAAGTTCGACCCAGCTAACCACCAGCTCAATATGAAAAGCTAGGGAACGAAACCATACCTGAGCTAGGAGCGGATACACTCCTAGCATCGCCATCGCCTCGAACATGGTGACTCAACACTCTCCACCTAGCAGTAGTGGCGGAGGTAAGCAATGAAGAACCAGGGTCAACCGGTGGCATACTCAAACATGGGGCTCCCCCAAGCCATGGTGGAGCCATCTTCTTCATTTTATATTCTTTTCTTTTTCTTTTTCTCACTCGCTTCCTTTTGCGGGGTTGCTTGTCAACACTTTCAGCTTCATTATAATCTTTGGCATGCAAAAGAACAAACTCCTTCTTGTCAACTTCACCATCCTTCTTCTTCATCTCATCATCAAACTTCACCACATCATCATCGGAAATCACCTCATCATCATGCATAGGGGCTACAAGAACATCAAGCCCCCCAACCTTATTACCATGAGAATCATCCACAATATTAAGAGAGCAAAGTTGCTCGACCATGGGCTCCTTTGAAGACTTAGCAAAGCCGAACACCGTTTGCTTTTGAGCTACCCTTATAGTAATAGTCTCAGTCTCACAATCAATTAGGGCACCCAAAGTCTTCAACGCATCTTTCCCAAGTATGAGGGGTGTGTAAGGATCTTCCACAACATCTAGCACAACAAAATCAAATGGGAATACCACATTTCCCACTTGGATTGGAATATCCTCAAACTCCCCACATGGAACTTTAGCGCTTCGGTCGGCGGGTTGGATGGACTTCCTTGATGGCGTGAGCTCAAAAGCGAGTTGCTTGGCAATACACATTGGCATGAGGCTAATCGAGACCCCTAAATCGGTAAGTGCTCCCTTGGGCTTATGGTTCCCAAGAATGACGGGGAGCACAAAGGGTCCTCAAGCCTTTTCCTTCTTGGCCTAAGTGCCTTGAATGATGGCACTAACTTGCTCCGATAAATTAACAACTTCGCTTTCTAGCCTCTTTTTGCTCCCTAAGAGAGTCTTCAAGTACTTTGCATATTGAGGCATTTGCTCCATGGCCTCTAAGAATGGGATTTTCATTTCCAATCGCTTCATATGCTTAAGAAACTTAAGAAAGCTTATTATAGCGATTATCCATACATGTTTTATGTTTGAGGAGACCTCTCCCTCATTCTTCATTGAGTTTTTATACACATACTTATTTATGTAAGTGAGGAGGTCGATATTTTATTTTAGGAGATGAGCTTGGAGACACATGTGCTTATGAGATTTCAGATTTTTGATGGTGTTTTATGATAGAGATCATTTGTGCTTATATGAGATTATTGGGTTATTATGGTTGATGGATATAGTGTTTGTTGATTTATCATGAGATGTTTGTAGGTGTTTTGTTTAGGGTCACTTGCTATCCTCTACTTAGCTCCACATTCCCAAATGTATCCCACCTTAACTCTAAGCCAACATTACAACCCTTTGCTAACCTGTTCGACTTGGTCTGATTAGTTTGTTATGTGCTGGAGTTAGATATGATACAATCCCCATGATTTTCCCCCATTAGGTGTTTGATTCCCGACTCATTTTAGTCGGAAGATTATGAACGAAACACAAAACACATGAGCGTCATTGCATGTTTCTCACGTCTTTTGAGAAATAACCCGGGGAGCGTAGACTTGTGATCTTGAGTTTGTGGAATTGGTCATTCTTCTTGGTATTGCGCTCTATTGAGACCATTGTACTTGCACACCTATGGCTAGGGAAGACTTTTTGCTCATGCACAGCTTGTATTGTTTTGATTTCCTCTAACCATGTTTGTTTGCTTTGGATTTGTGGGTCTCCTTCTAAAAAACCCACACGAGACCTTACTCGTCCTCTTTGGGAGACCTTGAGGTTTAAAGGGCTTGTCGTACGTGCTAAGTGCGATTGTGATTCCTACGAAAGTGAATCTTACGTTTTATTGCTTTTTACAGTTTAGTTTCGTTTTTGTAGTTTAGTTAGTTTTTGTATGCCCCATGCTTTCATGTTATCCTACCTAGTCACTTTGCTAGGGACTAGCAAAGGTTTAGCATGGGGGAGTTGATGTGCTCGATTTAGAGCACATTTATCTCCTCATTTTAGTGTCAAGTCTTGCTTTTTAGATTGGTTTTTACATATCTTACGCATGATTCTACCTTGATCTTGTCTCCATGGTGCTCTAAGGTACTTTCAGGTGTTTTGAGGAGATTTCGAGGTATTTTCGTTGCGTACGAGACTTACACGCTTGAATCGAAGATGAGACTAGCGTATCAAAGCATTCTTGTGTGCCCCAAGTCATTCCCGAAGACCTCGCGAAGCCCGGAAGTGATTCGATGCTCGTTCGAAGTTGATGGAAAAGCAAAATGGGTCAAAGACACGGCATTCAGCCGAATGCATAGCCCTTTCGGGAGATTGGACCTTGAACTACAAAGAAACATGCTCCAAGTCTCTATTTTGAGTGAATCAACTCACATTCGAGCGAACCACCAAGCATTCGGGCGAATGCAAATCCCTATTTGGGCGATTTTGCTTCGAAACTCTCTGTTTGGTGCTCAAACTCTCTGGAAAAACCAAATGCATCTTATTCGGGCGAATGAGGTACCATTCGGGAGAATGGACCTTTAATTCGGGCGAATGCGACTTATTTTTACCGCAGCGTTTTACCCCCTTTCCCCCTTTCCCTTGGGGCTAAAAATACCCCTTGTATCTGAATGTAAACCCTATGACTTGCTTAGGAGTAACCTTGAGACAGCCCCTATTTTAGCAGCTTAATTAATAGTAATTAATTAAGTTAATTTGGGTTATTAAATTTTAAGTATATTATTTTCTTTGGACTCAGAATAATATTTTATTATTTGAGGATATCAGTCGTATTAGATTTGAAACAAAATAAGTTATACGATGAAATTTGAGATTGAATGGGTGTATGTAAAAAGATATACACTCGTGAGATCACATTATCTAAAGATATGCAAATGGTAAAGTGGATAAAATTGTAACACGGGACAAGGGCCGCACCACGTGGCTCGCATGCAAGGCACCACGTGGCGTGCATGCGTGGTGACACGTGTGTGACACGTGTCGAGACCCGAGGTGCCTATGTGGCATGGGCCACCTCATGTATACTTCTCTCTATAAATAGGACCTTTGGGCCGTGAGGTTTAAGAAAAATAAGAGCCAAATAAGAAAATCTCATATACCATCTATGATTATTAAAAGGTTGACTCACATTACATGATTAATTATTTCTATAATTAATCATATTCGGGTATTATTTAAAGAGGTCTCGATCTCTCTAAAAATATTATTCTACATTATAAAGGTAATCTTACAAACATTATTATCTTTTAAATTTAATTTATTTATTTCAAAGTTCAAGTTATGTTTTATAAGGTGTGGTATTACTGCTATTTATATTTGAGCAAAATCGTATAAATTTTGGTGTTCGAAGCTTTGGAATTTGACCATGTTTGACCTTGCTTTTAATCCTTCATCAAAATTATGTTTTGTATGTTCATAGCTTTATAAAAAATAGCTTTTTAATATTGTACTATGAAAATGAGTTATAATTATTGATTTTAAAGAAAATCAAGTGATTTATTGATTCGTTTTAGATTGAAATGTTCGACATTGAAATATGTCCGTTTTCGGGAATTGGCAACGGATAACTATATCCGGATTATTATGAAATCCTATAGCTTGATAATAGGTAACGCTTTTCGGATTGGTCTCGAGCCCCCGATCCCGTTTCGTTCTTGCAAGAACCGTATTTCGGTGATGACGATCACCCGTATTCTCAGGATTTAGATCAAGCCTACTTCCTGACGGTCCATATATTCCCACATTTTAAAGTGCTGTTATATTATTGTTTTAATATGAGTTTTGAATAAATACGTTTGGTATATAATTCATATTTTTTATTTGCCTTATTTTGATTTTCGCTATTTACTTGTAAAGTAATAGCCGTATTTTGATTTCGCTCTTAACTTGTAAAGTTATAGCCGTGTTTTGATTCACTATGAACCAGAGGTTCTTAGTCGTATTTATGTCGATACCAAACGGTGTTTTTAAAAGAGTTTGGGTTTTAACAAGCTAATGTTTTATAAGGATTTACCGAATAAGCAAAAAATTGAAGTGGAGATGTTTGTTAATGACTTGTATATAAATGTACTCGTTTGTTGGATTACTCAACAATTCAATTGTTGACAGTCCTTGATGGGGCATATCCCTTACGGTGATAGATCCATTTTATGGTTAGCTCTGCTGTGGAGCTGATGCCTACATGTGTTATGTTCTTTGTGCGAGGCGAGTACTTCTTTTTGAAAATCATAATGTAAATTAGATATTTGTAAATTAAATTCTAATATTTAATAACATTTTGTAAATAGTATTTATTTATTTAATGTAACAAGTTTTAAAAACTCTGATATTAGTTTCTTGTGGCTATCGAGCCACAGGTCGGATTCAGCCTTGATTTTTATAAGTCTTCCGCTGTGCTTTGTAAACAGTATTATAATATTGTTTACGTCGGTTTGGGCTGTTTCAATTGGTATCAGAGCCTGGTTGTTTCTGGAGTACTCAAATCCTCATATTCGAGTACAAACTTTTTTTTGAAAAAAAAAAAAAAAAACAAAAAAAAAAAATTCGAAAATCCGAGAAAGCGCAGTAGTCGAGTCTTAGGGTGTAACTTCAAAGAATCCGATGGTATTAATGTGACTCTGTTAATGTGTGATGTGTAACATGCTTATATGTTCAAGAAATCTTGAAGTTTCCTTACGTGTTGTGGATTCTCTTTTAGTACGAGTCATGCCGAAGGCCAAGAGTTATGTCCGAATATTAATTTGGGGCTTCGAAGTTTTGTGAGAGGAGTTTTAAAGGATATATTAAAGTTAAGTTGAAAATGTTTTTCGTTTGTATCTTTATTGGCGGATCTAAATGATCTTATATGAAATTTTGTGTGATTGTTTGTATGTCATAAAAATATATATATATATATATATATATATATATATATATATATTAAAAAAAATTGTTTTTAAAAAAGCTTAAAATTTCAACTTGAATATGTATATATTTCAAGTATTTGTTTTACAAACATGTTATATATATACTCCGATAAGTGGAATAAGGAGTTGAGGACCAAGCCTATCGAGTACTGAAATAATGTTGTGCAAGAATTATTCGATGCATAGAGCTCAAAAGATGAATTTTGTGAATATTGAAAGTTATGAGTTAGTTGTGTGTAATGATTGAAAATTTATCAAGGAATAACGAATGTAGAAAAGTATTTGTGACATGTTTAATTTACTGATATTTGGATACGAATTTCTATTATGGAAAGTGTGAAAATGGAATAAGAGTTGATATGAATAGGAATGTCGTAAAATTTATATTGTGGTAAGTCTATTAAGTACTCTATACCTATTGAGGTAAATGTAAATTTATGATGGAGAATATTCTAAAAGATTTACAATGTTCAATGGATATTTTTGAGAATTAAAAAGTTTGAATAGTTCAAATTATGTCAAGCCTTATTCATGGTTAATGTGAGTTGAAGTTCATAAGTAAATAACAATCAATTAAAGTTATGAGAGCCTTGTATTACATGTACGGAGAAATTTGAAGATGAATTAAACTTATGGAAAAGGAATATTTGATTAGAAGCTAATTGTATTGATCTTAGTTGTATTGAGGTAATTGAAAAGCTAATAGCTAGGGGAACAAAAGTATTTGTTTAAACCATGATTGAATTAGACATTAAAAGATAAAATTTGAATGGACTAAGTTTGGTAAATTTGTATTAATGGTAAACCGGATGATCGGAATAAAGGTTAATAATTGTATGAAACTGAATGTCAAGAGTATGGAAGCTATTTGGGAAAGATGTGTTTGAAACTTAAAGTGTTAAGGTCATGTATTGAAGGTAGATATGAACGTATTATGAGTGAAACTTAAACGATAACGATTGAGTAATAAATTATTAAAGGTTGGAAGTCGAAAGTGATCAAGGAAATTTTCTCATTTGAGGTTCAAGTTATTTGGTTATGAGAAATGAAATGTGTAATTTTAAGTGATACTTTCAAAGTATTAAAAGGTTATAAGAGTTCTTAAGTGAAGTTTTGTTGTCAATTGGGAAAATCAAGTAATTTAGAGAATCAAATTTTCAAATTGAGGATACAAAATGGTTGAAATTATTAAAACAAGTAAAGGTTTGTTAAAAAGTATTCGAGTATAATGTAAGAGTTGATGTGGATGTTTCGTAAGTTAATTTGACGACAAAACAAATTTGATTTTGAAAATAAAGCTATCTATCTTTTTTCGGAGGAAAACTCTATCAAATTTTTCGTAGATTGTCAAAACATCTTTGTTTAAAAGTTTAAAATGTTTGCTAAAATTGTTTTAAGTTCTGATTATCAATTTACGATTTTATATGTGCACTTGTATATGTGCAAATATGTTTTGCATCATGAGTTTTGTGCATTTGAAAATTATTATGGGTCGTGATTGAATCATACACATTGTTTCAGACTTGAATGGTTGCCGAATGTCGGAGTTGAGGTTTTCAGTTAAGTATTGGATGACAAACTATTTAAGGTTTATCCTTAAGTTGGAGAGAATATGAGTTTAATATGTTTTCATGTAGAGTAATTTCGGGACGAAATTATTTAAGTTTGGGAGAATGAGACAACCCCTATTTTAGCAGCTTAATTAATAGTAATTAATTAAGTTAATTTGGGTTATTAAATTTTAAGTATATTATTTTATTGGGACTCAGAATAATATTTTATTATTTGAGGATATCAGTCGTATTAGATTTGGAACAAAATAAGTTATAAGATGAAATTTGAGATTGAATGGGTGTAGGTAAAAAGCTATACACTCATGAGATCACATTATCTAAAGATATGCAAATGGTAAAGTGGATAAAATTGTAACACGGGACAAGGGCCGCACCACGTGGCTCGCATGCAAGGCACCATGTGGCGAGCATGCGTGGTGATACGTGTGTGACACGTGTCGAGACAAGAGGTGCCTATGTGGCATGGGCCACCTCATGTATACTTTTGTCTATAAATAGGCCCTTTGGGCCGTGAGGTTTAAGAAAAATAAGAGCCAAATATGAAAATCTCATATACCATCTATGATTATTAAAAGGTTGACTCACATAACATGATTAATTATTTCTATAGTTAATCATATTCGGGTATTATTTAAAGAGGTCTCGATCTCTCTTAAAATATTATTCTACATTATAAAGGTAATCTTACAAACACTATTATCTTTTAAATTTAATTTATTTATTTCAAAGTTCAAGTTATGTTTTATAAGGTGTGGTATTACTGCTATTTATATTTGAGCAAAATAGTATAAATTTTGGTGTTCGAAGCTTTGGAATTTGACTATGTTTGACCTTGCCTTTTAATCCTTGATCAAAATTATGTTTTGTATGTTCATAGCTTTATAAAAATGAGCTTTTTAATATTGTACTATGAAAATGAGTTATGATTATTGATTTTAAAGAAAATCAAGTGATTTATTGATTCGTTTTATATTGAAATGTTCGACATTGAAATATGTCCGTTTTTGGGAATTGGGAACGAATATTTATCTCCGGATTATTATGAAATCCTATAACTTGATAATAGGTAACGCTTTTCGGATTGGTCTCGAGCCCCCGATCCCGTTTCGTTCTTGCATGAACCGTATTTCGATTTTCACTATTTACTTGTAAAGTAATAGCCGTATTTTGATTTCGCTATTAACTTGTAAATTTATAGCCGTGTTTTGATTCACTATGAACCAGAGGTTCTTAGTCGTATTTATGTCGATACCAAACGGTGTTTTTAAAAGAGTTTGAGTTTTAAGAAGCTAATGTTTTATAAGGATTTACCGAATAAGCAGAAAATTGAAGTGGAGATGTTTGTTAATGACTTGTATATAAATATATTAGTTTGTTGGATTACTCAACAATTCAATTGTTGACAGTCCTTGATGGGGCCTTTCCCTTACAGGGGATAGATCCATTTTCAGGTTAGCTCTGCTGTGGAGATGATTCCTACTTGTGTTATGTTTTTTGTGCGAGGCGAGGACTTCTTTTTGAGAATCATAATGTAAATTAGATATTTGTAAATTAAATTGTAATGTTTAATAACATTTTGTAAATAGTATTTATTTATTTAATGTAAAAAGTTTTAAGAACTCTGATATTAGTTTCTTGTGGCTATAGAGCCACAGGTCGGATTCAGCCCAGATTTTTATAAGTCTTTCGCTGTGCTTTGTAGACAGTATTATAATATTGTTTACGTCGGTTTGGGCTGTTTCAAACCCTCCCAACTTGTTCATCACTCTTTAATGTTTTTCTCTTCATTTTCTTGCCCTAGTTTTAGATTTGTTCTTCATTTACCTTTTGTTCTTCTTTCAAGCACTTTTGTTTATGTAAGTTTACTTTCATTTATTGCTTTTAATGTCTTTAATGCTTTCCTTTATCCTTTCATTTAATGTTTTCATAGTGTAGATTCATTGCATTCATGTCATTCAATTCCTTTATGCTTTCTTTCATGTTTTAATGTCTTTCACTATTTTCATGCTTTGTAGAGTAGATTTAATGCTTTCTATCTTTATTGTTTTCACTTTCAATATGCTAGAGTTGTTCTTTTAGGGTTTTGGGTTAGCGAAACCCTATATTTTGGTCTTGTGTTTAATGTTTAGGATTAGGGTTGAGGTTGATGTTCGTTGTTGATTGATATTCGATTCGATTGTTGTCCTTCCACTCCTAGTGAGACATAGGGCGATTATGGGTCGTTCACATGGCAATAGGTCACCAACTTCCCCTCGATATCTACAGTGTCTCGATCGACCTTCGTTCGATCTCCCTTTACCTAGCCTATCTCTATTTCCAATGGACCTACCTATGGCGGACCTAACCTAATCCCCGCTTTCTTTAATTACTTATTTCTCGTTCTTAGTATATTTCACCCACCTTCCAACCTTCCACACAACTTTCCCACATCGAGTCTTTAGTCTAGCATCCCTTGTCCTTGTGGTTCGACCCCCGACTTACCATTACACTCGTAGTAGTATTAGGGTGATTATAAATTTTGTTTGAATTGCTTAGGTTTTTAGTGTTTAACGACGTGCTAGAAACCGATTATCAGTCACCGACTCCTTTTTATCAGCCTTTTCCTCCTCAACGTCTTCTTCTTCAACCACTTCCTTAACAACCATCCCCTTCATCTCTTTCCTGAAAGTATCTAGCATAAAAGTACGAATGGATACTTTGTCGTGAAGTTAAAGGAGGGATATTTTCATTTCACGAACTTGATAGTCAAGGGATTTGAGGCGAGAATGGGTAGTATGGTAGTCTTTAGAATGAGGTTCTAGTCGAATAATCTTTTTCCCGTGAACATTTTATAACTCCTCTTTCTCTACCATTGACAAATTTGAATATAAATCATATTTTCCATTGACTTTAAAGATCCCTATAGAGAACAAAATGTTATCAGAAAAGGATTGAGGACCATAGTAATCAACCTCTTTGAAATCGGAAATATGATCAAAGTGATCAAAAATCAACGCGAGGAGATTGGTTTAAGTTAAGGCTAAGTTCCTAAAGCTTAAACTATAAAAATGCAAGGTGGAGATGATCAAAGAAGCATAGTCTATGGGTTTCTTACAACAATTTTCCACATCAAAATTGAATGGGCATCAAAAACTAACTTGCATGCTAATGGGCATCAAAAACTATAAGATGTAGGATTCGGATTGAGATTTGATTGTTGGAAATTATTATAGTATACTTCTAATCCCTTGTTTTGTATGCTAATGGAAATAAGTTTGGAAACTAATATAGTATACTTTTAATCCCAATCCCTAACATTAATCCTATTCCTACTCACCAAATATGGAACTTTATAAAATTTGCAAATTAAAATCCCGTTCCTCTCTCAAATTCCCACCTACCAAACACCCCCATAGAATAACCAACTTTGGCGATCAAATTGTGAAGAAATTTACTATGTAAAGTTAATCCACAAATTCACTAACGAGTAAGGGAAAATCAAGATGAGAGGCTAAAACAAACATATCTTTAGCATTTTTTAAATGCTATGGAGTTTGAGGTAGTTTCACAACAATTGTGGTGAACTTAAACAAATGGTTACCTAGGGTTTTGATATTACAATTTCTTTCCCTTTAACAAAACTTTGTAAGGCAAGAGATCCATCAGTACAAAAGAAAGACAAATTACAGTAGATTACTTAAACTAAAGTTGGATAGGACACAAAACCAGGGTCTAAAAGTCTTTTTAGGTGAAGACTCTATAAAAGAAGATATAATTTCGAAATCCTCAAACAAGAAAATTTGTAATCAAAGATGTCAAAGAAACAGATCTAACGATGTTTAAAAACATCAATCCACTTACCAAAAGTCCTATGATTTTCGAACCAAGTCTTAGGTACTTCTACAGCTGTAAGGGGTAAGGGAATGAATGGATTGGGAGTTTCAAGCCCTGAAATCTTTGATGACTCCCCTTTCTCAAATATTGTGGCAGATCGAGTAATTTTCTTTTGAGTGTGTGCCAGTGATGAGTTCTTGGAAAGGTTTAAAAAAAGAAAGGAATGTGTTTTGGAAAGGGGAAGCAAGAAGGCTAAAACGAAATTGAGAATGAAAATGGCTGTTCACAAAAGGTTTAAAAAAAAATTAAGTACAATGGATATGAACATCATCAAGTTGTGATTTGACAACTTAGGGAAAACCAATAATGAACGTGAATGGAAAAGCAAAAATTTGGATGATGATGAATATGCATCAACGACTATATATAAAGATTCTGTCATTGATAAAGCCACTGAATTTTGCTTTTTGGAATACCATGAAATCAAAGATGATTCCAAACATTAACATGATCCTGAAGTACTCTTCTTATCCACCTCATAATTGGCATAATCCATATTTGAGAAACCAATCAAATTAAAATCCCCACAACTAGGGTATCATAAACCAAAGTCTTTAGTCCCATGTCATTAAGTGAGATTCTTTTGGATTAGCTTGAAAATTAGCACATAAACAAAGACAAAATATTATATACAGACGACTAGCTATTAAATATAACAGTCAACCAATCATACCTCTATAAGAAGTTTGATCAACATTCTTACCGTTTATATCTTGATCTAGACTTAGTGTTGCACTCATAGGTGTACTAGCACTCTTGCACTAATCCATAATGTACTCTAAAAACAATAAGCCATCTTTCTTTTGATTTATTTATAGTCCAAGTAAGAATTTTAAGTCTCTCATTATGCTCATTTCGAATACTTTGCACATGATCTCAGAAAAATTCCTTACATATCAGAATATCGTTTCCTTTTGTTTTAGTGAAGAGCATTTCATTAAATTTACCTCGTTGAAAGTTATTCTAAAGTAAATATGAGCTAAATATATCATACCAAGACCTTGGAGCTTATATCAAACCATATAAAGCTTTCCTTAGTTTAAACAAGGCCAAGGTTGCTAGGATCGGGATTCTACGTAGGATCATTGAGGGGGTAGGATCGAAATCGGTAGAATCAGATCGTAGAATCGTGTGATCCTACAAATATGCATTAATATGCTTTAAATAACTAATTTTCAATTGTATTTGTTCGTTTTTTAAGTTTTAAGGATTAAATTAACACTTATTTGATTTCAACTATTAAGTTTAGTAAAAGAATACTTTTAATACTCATTTTGAAAATGCAAATCAAGAAAACCTTTAATTTTAGTCATATTGATATAATTGTTTAAATATATACATATATATACATAAGTAAAATCTAGATTATATGAAATTTTTGTACGATTGAAATTACCCTTGTAGGATCGGATCGTAAGATTGTAGGATCGTAGAATAGCGTTATGATCCTACCACTTAAATCAAGGAGCTATGTAGCATCGTACGATTCTACCAACATTAAGATCCTACCTACGATCCGGATCGGTCGCCTAATTTTGGATCGTAGGATCGTAGAATCATTGATCAGGATCGAGATTCTGATGACCATGGATAAGGCAAATTCCGATTTTCTAAACGAGGTGGTTGTTTAACATATACATCCTCTTATAAGTAGCCTTTAAGAAAGTAAAATTAAACATCCATTTGATATAACTTTATGTTCATATACGAAGCAAAAGCAAGCATTATTCGAATAGATTTAATCCTTGCCACCGGTGTAAAAGTTTCATCATAAATTATACCTTCTTCTTGATTATAGCCTTAAGCTACTAGCCTCGCTTTGTTCCTTATGATCTCTCCATCGTCATTGAGCTTGTTGTGAAAGACCCATCTAGTTCCAATAATGGTACGATCTAGTGGTTTTCAACTAGATCCTAAACTTTATTCTTTTAAATTCATTTAGTTCACTGTGCATAGTAATGATCCACTTCGGTTCTTTTTTTGGCATCTTTTATATCCTTTGGTTCTGCAAGAGAAACAAAAGCTGAAAATGCACATAAATTTTTAAGAGAGGATCGAGTTTAAGTACCTTTATTTGGATATTTATGATTTTTTTAGGAGAATGTTTAGATGACAATCTAAACCTTCTTCTTATTAAAGACGGTGTATAATCATTTAGAGAACTAGTTTCTACTTCCTTTAAGGAATCTTTAGTTAAAGTATTTAAATCAGTACGTTCAGGTGCTCTTTCCAAGTCTTGAGGCTGGGTCATAATATCAGGCTATGAGTCGTCAATGCGCTCAACATGTTTCTCTTCAACCAAATCAAGATGTTGTATAAGCTCTTGCATATTCTTTTTTTCATCTTTGTTATGATCATTGGCATCTAATTCATTATTATTAACATCATCAAAATGTTATAAACATTTAACTCTTTAAAAGTTTCACTTAGTATTACATTGTCGGATTCATCAAATACCACATGTATGGTCCATACTTGTTCGCATATTTAGCACTCTATATGCCTTAATATTTAATGAGCATCCAAGAAATATACCTACATCACTTCTTGCATCAAACTTACCTAGATTATTCTTACTAATATTTTGAATAAAGCACTGACAACCAAATGGTCTAAGGCAAGTTATATTTGGTTTTCTACCTTTAAATAACTCATATTGGGTTTCTTAAGTATAGTCTAATAAAACACCTATTTAAGACATAGTTTGTTGTGCTAATTTCCTCGGCCCAATAATGTTTGGCTAATCCATTTTCTATGAGCATAGTCCTAGCCATTTTTCAACCACACCCTTTTGTTGTGGTGTCCTAGGAGCTGAAAGTTATGGGTTATGTCATATTTTTCACAAAAGAAATAAATGCCTAATTGATCAAATTCTCTCTCATTGTCATTTCTAATCGAAATAACTAGTTGAATTAACTGAGTTTGTATCTCTTTACAATGGCTTTAAAGCTTCACCTTTATCCTTCAAAAAATCAACCCACGTAACTCAAGAAAAATAATCAACTGTTACTAGTATATAAGATTAAGCTCTTATGCTCCGTACATGCATTGCAGCACAAAGATCAATGTGTAGAAGTTCACATGATCTAGAAGTGCTTGCCATTTTCTTCGGTACAAAATGAACTCTTACTTGTTTACCACCAATGCATGCATCACATGAAGGAATGTGCTTGTAATGATGTTACCAAGCCTTCTATGCCATTGCTTTTGTAACAACCCGATAATTTCAGTATAAATATTTTTTTTTTACAAATAAAATGTTTTTTTTTTAAAAAAAAGAGGATTTATTTTTTAATTAACTGGTGCACCTCTTTCTTGAAAGTGGACTAACATATACAATTTCAACCCATTTTCAATCTAACACTTAGCTTACCTAAACAAACTAATGGTTTGACCAAAAAGTAAAACTAAAAAAAAATTAAAAGGGAATCGAAGGCGTTGGCCCTAAGAAGGGTTTTAAGAGAGTTTTGTAACTCCATTTGGGATGAATTTGAAAAGATTGCATCCTAATTACTAATTATTATGCTCATTTTCTTAACCAATGTCATTTTCCTTACCATCAAAACAAAAATAAAACTATTCTTCCTCATTACCCTTAAGTCTCACACACCTACCCACTCCTCCATACTTTCTGTTATATTTATATAAATAGGATTATACCCGTGCAATGCACGGTGTAGGTTTACTTTTGTTTTTTAATAAATTGTTTTGGTTACTAATATGTAAGATCTTTTACAAAATTCAACAAAGTCCTCATATAGAATCTTTCGACATTGCATGATAATGCATGATAATTATTAATTAAACATTAGCAAATTTATACTAAGTGTAATCATAAAACATAATAGAAGTAATATTTAATTCAAGTGCTAATGAGGTTATCATGCATAGTGATATATAGTTGAATAGTAATATGATTGGGCATTACCTCTTAAATTGGATGCTAGAATTATGAAGTATTTTGGAAAGGAATACGTAAATTAGCGAACATATATTTTTTATGACCATTAAAAGTAGTAGTAGTTGAAGAATCTACAATTATACCATATATGATGACTCTTTTATTGTGAATTTACAAGTTAAAATTAGCTTCTTGATACTTTAACTTTATTAGTCTTCTTTTGTAAACTCTCAATTTATATTGCATTGCATTTAGGGAATTTGGTTAAATAAATTTTCCTAACATTGATTAGCCTTATATCAATTTATGAGCTATATTATCTTATAAAGCTAAAAACAACATTATTAATATTAGTATGAACATGATATAAGTTGTATTCTCTTATAAAGCTAAAAACAACATTATTTATACTAGTATGAATATGAATTTGTAGAGTCTATGTCAATATCAAGTATTTTATTATAATTAAAACCACTTTAAATATAACTCTTCATTGACAATTTAGATTGCATTAGGGAAGATGAAGAGATGGGTTCCAAAACAACTACCCAACACTATTAGAGTGACACTTGACAAAGTGTTTTTAAAATGCATTTGCTTTGTGACACTTGGCACAAATGTTTGGAAATTAGTATATGTATGATATGATGTGTGCTATAGTTATATAATGTTTATATGATTTAGAAACTTTATTTGATATGATATATTGTGTGCTATAGTTATATAATGTTTATAGGATGTAGAAATTTTTAAGGGATATTAGATTGTAAAAGTTGTGGGCATGTTTGTATGATTAATTAATTGTTTTAGGAATTGATAGGAAATTCAATGATAGATGTATAATATGATATATGTATAATATCAAGAAAGGATAAATTATTAGGTGTGATATATGTGCTAAATTTTGTAGATTGTGTTGTAAATATGTGTGGTTTTGATATAAATTTTATTGTGACGATAAAATGATAAAACAAAATGAAATAACTTGAATTAAAAGATTATTGATTGAGATAATTATAAAATATAGAAAGGAGAATAATAAAATTATTGTATGGTTTTCTTGGTGAATTGGTACAATGCCATTGGGTTCGATAATTAGTTAAAAAAAGGGTCCTTTGGATTCTTTTTTACCTTAAAATAGGATAAAAATACCCATAGTACTTTAAATATTATAAAATTTGGTATTTGGGGGTTTTGATATCTTCAGGACATAACAGTGAAGTTGGAATTTTAGTTTTACAGCCCTAAACTACTGTTTTATACATTTTGTTAAATCTGTATTTTTTTTATTTAATAATGTGATTAGGTGAAGTGTATTTGATGACTTTGTGATTGTTATAGGATGTCTTAGGATGATGTGTTGGGTATTAGGTTGTAATTTTAGAAGGCATAAATGTCTACTTGTCTAAGTATGTACGATTAAATTATGTAGGATATCAATTTGTGACTGGAAGTTGATAAGTATGTTTAGAGTTGCTTTTGTGTTCTAGAGGTACGTGAACGCAGTAATATTATATCACGTCCATTCTCTTATTATGGAGTGAATGTAGTACGTAAAGATAATAATAAAATTTTATTGAAAGTAAGATTCAATAATTTGATAAAGTAGAGGTAGTATGTCCTTACTTAGATAAGAAGTGGACGTAGTATGACGTCAATTGGTGGATTGTTTTACTCGCGGTATATGGGGGCATTTTGAACCACCACGAGGGTCTGCATACTTAACCATGGGCACCGAAGTATGGCGTGTTGCCTATGGTAGGGACTCTCTTAAGAGTTAGCTACCTCTAATATATTGTTCTCACACTTGGAGTTTGGGTTGTTTCTGCAGTATGGCAGATTGTTTTTCAGCAGTATGGCTTGGTACTTATAGCTGTATGGCTGACTATTTAATTTATAAGTGAATTATCAATAAATGATGAAGTTGACGTTAACTAAGAGTAACTTAAATAATATGATGGATCATATTTTTATGAAATGTTATTAGTTTAACGTTATGATTTTTTTATATAGTATTTTGCTGACGTGTATGTAACACCCCTGAATTTCCAACCCCTTGTACGAAACTAAAACCGTAAAGGACGGGAGGAAATTCGGGTGTTACATAAAAGAAAAAGAAAAAAAGAATTTTGATAAACGTTAAAGATTAACTTAAAAGATGTGAGTGGAAACAACATTAATGACTCTAGTGGAACTCGATCCGTCAAATTGTTTTAATCAATTTCTTTGTAGTTTGATATTTCTAAATAACATCCTTTATGGATTCAGACCTTTATTTCATCTAAAATTTATTCATATTATCGAACTGAGTTTATATGGGATGTTACAGCTTTTGATCATCCGTTATAGCCTTTAAAAACTTGAAATCTTGAGTTGCAATTCCGATAGTATTCAACCGATAAACACTATAATGTCTAAAGGCGGTAATAAAAGTATCACTCACTTAAGAAATTAAATTTGGATTTACGTTTATCAATAACTTTAGAAGGATCCCTACTAACTTTGCCAACACCTAATATTTTGCATTTACGTTTGTCGCCTTAAGTAATCGAGCCACTAAATTTTTCTTTAATTTCTAAAAATATAGAAGCTTTACCACTCATATGTCTCAAACATCTACTATCTAAGATATATTTTTGTGTTTCCTACTAAATAAAAAATAACCTTTCTCAACCTTACTTGGCTAACCAAGTAAGCATATTCGGAATAGACCATGTTAGGTATTCTTCATAACATAGTTGTTGTTACGTTTGTGAGGACACGCAAACTTAAGATGTCCTTTTTTGCAATAATAGGAGCAAGTTGGCATGCGTCTATACTTGTAGGCACTTTAAAGAAATGTGGTTTGATTCTAAAAATTTTAATATTTTTAGCATGAAAGATTCATTTTTCTTTATGAGGTCTTCATAACGTTCGGCATAGTGAGAAATCCAATCTTCTAATATGCTCTTTTCGTCTTTTAAGATTTGTTCAATTTGAAACATATCAAAAAAAGCTTTAATTAATCGTCCTGAAAACAAGGAGTTAAGAATGTCTAGTACCTCCTTAGAGTTTTGTTCTAGTTCGTCATCTTTTTCATCATTTGCCATTAGACACAAGTGAGCTGGAACTCCTACATTTTCTGATTCACTTGACTCTTCGGAGTCATTCTAATAAGCAATCATTGCTTGTTTCTTTTTGTTTTTCTTATAGAATTCCTTTTTCCTTTTAGGACACTCCTTTACAAAATGCTCTGTAGATCCACACTCAAAGCAAGCAAGCTTGTTTGTATTAGAATTGGAATTAAAAGAAGATTTACCTTTTTAGTTGATTCTAGATTTAATTTTTTTAAAATCTTTTTTGCATTCTCATTATTCCTTAGAGACCTCTTGTGATTAAGGCAGAAGGATCTTCCTCATCATCACTTTCCTCATTTTCGCTTGAGAATTTTTTATATTTCTTTGCCTTTAGTGAAAGATTCTTCATAAATGGTGTTACATAACTTTGTCATCATCATGGACAGTAAGTTCATGTATGAGCTTTCCAAGAAGATTATCAAGTGATAGTACTCTCAAGACTTGGGCTTTTTCAATGGCGGTGACTCTTCGACCCCGTTTAGATCTTCAAAGACACCTCAAGATCTTCTGGACCTTTTTCTACATTAGTGAAAGTTTTGCTAATAGAATTCAAACTATTAGTAATTAATATAAAATGAGTAAACATTTCATTAATATTCTCATCCTTTTTCATCTTGAACATTTCGTATTGATGCATGAGAATGTTGATTGTTAACTCTTTGACTTAACTTGTTCCTTCTTATGTCACAACTAACTTGTTACATATATCTTTAGTACGTGTGCATGATGAAATCCTATTGCACTCGGTACCATTTAAAGCACAACACAATTGATTCATATATTGCTCTATAGGTTTTGGACGCGGATTCCAAATCACACTATGAGTATTCGAATTTGTATTTTCAACGTCTTTACCTTGAGCGTCCTTTTTCTTTGGGACCTTAGGTTCTTTAGTTCTAATATCCCAAAGTTTCATGTCTTAATCAATTACATAGATCGTCAACACAGTTTTCAGATATAAGAAATTTTTCCACAAAATAAGGAAGATCTTCAACTTTTCTCCTATTGGATCAATCACAAGATATTAATCTTTCTACATGAAACACAACTTTACTACCAATTGAAGGTTGATAGGGTATCGAATGCTCTCTTGGGGGTGAATAGACAATGTGTCCGTTTATAAAATTTCTTTGGAAGGTGAGATCAAGAGCTTGGTAAACCTTTCAAAACAATTTTCAAAAACTATTTTATTTCGAATAATAAATATAAAAACGAAGTACAAAAACGAACTTAAATAAGAATAAGGATTTTGTTAACGTGGTTCAGTTATTAACAGCGTACTCCCCGCCTATGAGAGCTTTTCCAACCCTTATGATTCAATGCCTTTTATTAATGAATCCCAGATGACTAAGAAGATCTCAGTATCTTCTCTCATCACATCCTTATGCTTGAAGAATGTTTTAAAAGTTCCCTTAATAAAAGTTCTAATCCAATCACACATAACAGAAAAGAAATGAATAATTTTAAAAGTATTCCAAACTTTAAGGCGTAAACGAAATTATAATTCTAACTCTCTTTTACGGTAAATGATATTACAAACGCAAGAGTTATATGATCTATGAAGAACTAAATTTACAACCCTTTTTTAATGTTAACAATCAAATTAATTAGAAAGGTCAAATTTTAATTCTATTATGTTGTGTTGTGTTGTGTTGTGTTGTAGTTCCTTAATTCTTAAAGGAAGCCTCTATATATATGTTACGCCTTCAAAATAGTCATTAAGCTTATTGAAACTTCATTCCTTAATTCTCTCCACTTGGTTATGCTCAATTAGTTATCAAAGCCTTGCTTAATAAGTAAATTAGACGCTCCACTTTGACTTATTAATTCAATACAAGTGTATTTTTGCTATTTTCTAACTTCTCCAAAACCTTGTGATCCTGCCACATTAGTACTTATACCAAGCATTGGATATTGATTAAGTCATATAACTAGTAACCGGTTTCTAGCGCGTCGTAAACACTAAGAACTAAGCTATGCAAATAATATTTGTAATCACCCTAATACTACTACAACGAGTGTAATGGTAAGTCGGGGGTCGAACCACAAGGACAAGGGATGAATAAAATATAGCTAACCAGCACAATGATCTCCATCATAAAACACCATCAAAAATTTGAAATCCCATAAATACAAGTGTTTCCAAGCTCATCTCCCAATGAAATATTGACCTCCTCACTCAAACAAACATATGTGTGTAAAACTCAATGAAGAACAAGAGGAAGGTCTCCTCTCTCATAGAATATGTATGAATAATCACTATAGTAAGCACGAAAGGATGAAAGGAGAAACAATATGAGCTGGATAAGAATGAATAGTCATACAAAACCAACAACCACTATCATACCCAAAGTCCCACAAATCACTGTAGCACACAACAACCCCACCATCACTAACCTATCATTTAGGTAAGAAGAAGGAACATTTGACTCATGTGGTGGCTACATAATGTGGCTTCAAACGAAAAGGAAAAGGCAAAAACTTGGCTTATCTTAAAGTCAAATACGGTCAAGGTAGGCTATTTGGCTATGTAGCTTAATTCTAGCAAACGTGTTATTATCCCTGGTCTCAAGAAAAGCCGACTGTACTGGAGAAGAACCGACACAAAACTTAGATCCCCTAACTAGTACTCATAATGGATGGAACCCGCAAGGAGTCCAAAAAGGCTCAGTACTCAGAGGCTAGTTGAAATGTGCCTCTAGAGGTAGTCATCCAAGCCACCAACCAAGCAAACCCAAATCCCCTAAGCTACGTGGAAAATAGTCAGACTTCAGGTCCCAAAACAGGCACAAAGCTACGAAAATATGAGTTCGCATAAAACTACAAATGTACACATAGAAGAAAGCATGTTAGTTTCACAACTCAACCATTTTACTAAAAACAAAACGTGAATATACCATATGTACAGCATGCTATGAATGCAACGTAAATATAAAAAATATCTATAAAATGATATATGCAATGAACTAACCTACAACTATATGAAACTATGCACAAATAAACGGGTAATAGTGACAATAGAGAAAAGATAAAGATGAAACATTTAAACCAAGGTAAACAAGATTGTCACAATACCAAACACAGACACATACTAGTCAATAGAAAAGAGGGAAGATACTCATACCTACGCGAGGAGGGCTTTCACTCATAGCACTACCATCACCACCATCAAGTGGTCTAAGAACTTTCCACACCTCGAAAGAAATGGAGGCATGAAGCGCGAGGCTAGAGCGATTGCCTCCCCCAAGCTAGGGTGAAGCTATATTCTTCATATTTGGATAAATTGCTCTTTTAAGCCTTCTTTCTCTTTCTCAACCTCGCGGGACCGTTAGTTTTGACCCTCTCAATGTCATCAAATCAAACACAAGCAAACCTTGTGGTGGGTCAATTCTAAAGGTCGTTTGGATCTACAAGTTCTAACAAACAATACTACAAACCAAACGTGAGCACTGACTAGTAAAAATGCAATGCAATGAAGGAAAAACAAAAATAAAAGGAAAAGAAACACAAACAACATATACCGTTGGGTTGCCTCCTAACAAGCGCTTCTTTAAAGTCTTTAGCTAGACCTAACTCACTATGTGGTAGTGAGTCAAACTCCACATGAGTTTATCAAACTCATTCCCCATAACAGCAGAATTTGGGGAGTGGAAGAGAGAGAGAAAAAAGAAGAGAGGAAGAAACACAACCAAAACCGACTTTTCATAACGCGATGAAAAGTCGGGAGAAGAACGAACAAAGGGAGGGGGAGGGAAGCAAGCGACATAGTAACACTAGCATCAAAATGAGCCTGAACAAGAACGATCGGGAGCTTTTCATAATGACGAAGGGGTGTAGGATAAGACTCAATAGAAGGCACACTAAGGGTATGCACTTGAGACTCCTCAATCACGCACACATCTACCTCTAATGCAATGGGTTCACTAGCCGGATGATCATGCACATATGTGAAGGGTTTATCATGGTAAGGTGCACAAGAAACCTCATTATGAACCTCACCGATAAGTGGTGCATCAACACAAGAGTTTTGATGCAAGAAGGTTAGGAGTTTACACTCCTCCAAATAATCCACATTATCATAAGACTCACATGAAGGTTGATCATCAAGAGAAGGAGGGGAGCAAGTAATATGGTAAGGGGAGTCTAGGTCTTGGTTTGACGCCATTGGCACAAGGTGGTTATGGGTCTCTAGTCTCTCCTCAAAAGCCCTTATAAATTAGTTAAAACTCCATGTTCTCTCGAACTCGATCCCCTTTTCAACCCAGGGGTAACTGGTAGGGTAGGCTGGTGGAACCTCAAAGGACGGGAGACCGGGATATTCTTTCCTAAAGTTGTCCTTGGCCAACCACTTAAAGAAACTCAGACAAAGCACTGGGGTTTGGTCAAGGAACGTATGATGGTAAAACTTTTTTACGAATTCCCTAGTCTCACTATTCAATCCTCCATAAAGGTGATGACAAATTTGCCATCTTTCAACATTACGCCCATAAAGGAAGAATTTCCCATATCTAAGAAAGAAGCTCCAAAAAGATTCATTCTCGAGTTGATACTTGTATCAAGCCATGGAGTGAAAAACAAAAATAACAAAAACAAAACTATTCACAAACCACACCAAAACTAAAATCTAAACAAACGCCTTGTCCCCGGCAACGGCTCTATTTTGGTAACCGGTTTCTAGCGCGTTGTAAACACTAAGAACCAAGCTATGCAAACAATATTTGTAATCACCCTAATACTACTACAGCGAGTGTAGTGGTAAGTCAAGGGTCGAACCACAAGGACAAGGAAGCTAGACTAAAGGTTAGGTGTGGGAAATATTGTATGGAAGGTTGGAAGGTGGGTGAACTATGGTAAGAACAAGAATAAGCAATGAAAGAAAGTCGGGGATTAGGTTAGGTCCACCCTAGGTAAGTCCATTGGAAATAGAGATAGGTTAGGTCAAGGGAGATCGAACGAAAATCGATCGAGACACTCTAGATATCAAGGGGAAGTTGGTGACCTATAGCCATGCGAACGACCCATAATCGCCCTATGTCTCACTAGGAGTGGCAGGACAAGATTCGAATCGAATATCAATCAACAACCAACATCAACCTCAACCCTAATCCTAAACATTAAACACACGACAAAAATCTAGGGTTTCTCAAACCCAAAACCCTTAAAGAACTACTCTAACATGATGAAAGCAATAAAGAAAGCAATAAAGAAAATGAAGAGCATGAAGACATTAAATCTATACTAAGAAAGCGTTAAATAAAAGTATGAAGGAAAGCAATAAGAAAAAGCAATAAAGCAAAATATTAAATGACATTAAAGCAATAAAATGTAAACTTACTTAAGTAAATGTGCTACAAAGAAGAAGAAGACATAAATGAAGAACAAATCTAAAACTATACATTCAGAAAATGGCCTTTATATAGACTGTACAAAGTGGGGAACAAAAGCCCTAAATATCCTATGTGGAATAGCTTGCGATGAAATAAGACTGTGCGAAAATAAACCCACATTCGCCCGAATAAGCACCCATTCGCCCGAATGAGTGCCATTCGGGGTTTCCAGAAGTTAGCAATTTGATTCCTGAAGTTTCCTTGCACATTCGCCCGAATCTAACTCTATTCACCCGAATAGGCCTGAATTCAGCTAAAACAGGAGCTTTGAAGCTTAGGCTTTCACTAGTGGAAAAAACAAGATAGGCTGCGATTTTTTTTGCCAATATAGGCTGCGGTTTTGAATCGCAGCATTAGTAATAGCAGCAGATGTAAAAAAATTTTTTGCTGCGGTTCTAAAAACCGCACCCTATAGTCCGTTTTTAAAAACCAAAAACACTTATTTGCTGCGGTTCTAAAAAACCGCAGCCTATACTTCCCCTTTTTTTGTATTTTTTTTTCATTTCGTTTTATGCCATGGATGAATGAAATCTATGAACTATGAAATATCAGCTAATGTTCAACACAAATCACCGCAAAGACCAAGTGCAACAAACAAAATTGAATCAACACAAGCTTCCATATTTTCCCAGAACCATTTCGTTTTTGCTAATGTTCAACACAAGCTAAATTGAAGCAACAAACAAAATTGAATCAACACAACCGTTTGATTTCGTTTTTGCTAATGTCAACACAAGCTTCCATATTTTCCCAGAACCATTAGCAATAAAAAAAATGAATCAAAATTAGATTTACTTTTGAATAAAACTGCATAATTAATATACAAGTAGCTGCAAATTCGATAAACGTAGAACCATAAATTACAATAATACAGACCTAGTTAAGAATGAAGTTTGAAGTTGATTATTTCTTCCTTTTTTATTAGTTCTTCCTTTTTGTCTTCTTCTTCGAACATGGTATTACTTCTTCCTTTTTGGAAGCTTTAAGTTTGTAGTAGCTGCAAATAATAAAGACCCAGTTAATTCGAAAAAGTTGATTATTATTTCTTTCTTCTTCGAACAAGTAGCTGCAAATAATCATCTTCTTCGAAAAAATTTGGAAGCTTTAAGTTTGAAGTTTGGAATGCGCAGCACAGAAAAAATAGGGTTTTAAGTTTGAAGGAGGGAAAGAGTATATATAGGCAATAGGGTTTTAATTGGCGCTGCACAGAAAAAATTTTTTGGAAGCTTTATTGGCTGCGGTCATGTAGGAAAACCGCAGCCTATAGTAGTGTAATTTTTTTTTTAAGTTATTGGCTGCAGTTTTTTAAAAAACCGCAGCCTTTGTGGTATTTTTTTTTCGCTTTTTTTTTCTTCTATTAAAAGCTGCGTTTAGGGTGAACCGCAACTAATGTTTAGCAGCTAATAGCTTTTTTTCCACTAGTGTTTGGCGCAACAATTGTCATTCGCCCGAATTGGGCCTTAGTTCGCCCGAATGTGCTCTTGTGGGCACTTTTTGGGGCTTCAATTGAAAGTCAAATGGTTTTCAGCCTTCACGATATCTTTGGGGGTTGCTCGAAACACTAGGGAGTGCCTTGATACGCGTGCCTCTTCTTGGATTACGATGTCTAAGTATATAAAACCAATAGTAAACAAACAGACTCGACACCATAATAGGGATATAAATGTGCGCTAAAACGAGCACATCAATAACTTAACCAAATTATATGAGCCACATATTATTCCATGATCATAGGTCCACTTAATTTTTAATTCCTTAAAAAATATATATATATATATATATATATATATATATATATATATATATATATATATATATATATATATATATATATATATATATATATATATATATATATATATATATATATATATATATATATATATACACGAACAATTTTAAAATGAGAAGGACGAGAAGGATTATTGCTTGATTTTATTTTGTTACTATTTACACAAAAAAGCATACTATGATATAAAATAAGAACATTCTAAAAATTATGTCATAGTTATTTTTTTGTGTAACATATAGTTATTATAACAATTATGTGTTTTTGGCTCAATCGTGACCTTAGATTTTTTTATTTTATTGAAATCAATGGTGTAAAGTTCTTCTTATCCTTCTCATTTTCAACACCCTTCTCTTTGGATCCCTCCCTATATATATATATATATATATATATATATATATATATATATATATATATATATATATATATATATATATATATATATATATATATATATATATATATATATAGTGAAATCAATCGTGACCTTAGATTTTTTTATTTTAGTGAAATCAATGGTACCCCTGTGTTATAGTACTTTATCATTAGTACCCTTGTGTTATACTCCCTCCGTTCCCTAATGAAGTTCCCAAAAGGAATATTCACGGGAATTATGAAAAAAATAGATTATTTTAGATAGTGGATATATTATCTAATTGAATTATAAATTTGATTATTAAAAAGTAGAGACGACAAGCATTAAAAACATTAAAAGAAAGCTAGTGGAAAAAATATAGGGACTACAACTAATAAAAAATTAGTTTTATAAAGTTAGTGACAAACATGTGGGGGCTATAAGAAATATTTAAATGTTAAATTGAAGTTTGTGGAGGTTATGTGGGGTACATAAGCATTATAAAAATATTAAAGTGAGTATGAATATAAGGTTATTTTTTTGTCCAAAACTTGTCACATAAATGGAAAAATTCTTTATGGGAACAAAAAATGAAACACCCTAAAATGGCAATTGAAAACTTCTTTAAGAAACGGAGGGAGTAGCACATTTAAATGACATTTAAAGTCAATTTAACGGAACAAAGGTGAACACTGTTACGTTTGTAATTAGCTCAAAAAGATAGGGGTGCCATTAAAATTAAAAAAAACACATGAAATACTATTGATAAACTATTGTAACACCGGGATACAATTAATAATTTCTCGTAAAATTGTCATACTAGAAAACAACATTGAATATATGCATGGGTAGTATATCCAACCTTTACGATTATAATTGGTAATTAGGGGTTACAACAACAGAATTACCGGGTATGCAACTAAAAAAAGCCATAGATAGATCTATTAGTTGTTCATAGATTTATATAGCCAAAAGGCATCAACCACTGCATTTTATAACAAATTCATATATATACAGCAAGCTACCAACTTTTATTTCTTTATTATTAGTATTTTATTCTTATCCTTAATTATTAGGGAAATACACTGAAGTTTTAGTTTATCCACTTGAACTTTCAACTTTTCCTTATGGTAGAAAAAATGTTAATTTTTTTATAAAATTAAGTTCGTATTTCAATTGTATTACAAAATATATGGCAAATTAAGGTGATCAAAACTAGAGGTACTGTTTGGTCTGACGTTAAAATTTGACCAAATCGAAAATTCCAATTTAGAAATTATCAAAGTTGACAAAAATGTTAAATTCAACAGACCGGACTTGACCAAACCATTCAACATGTTTCGGTCTGAAGTGGTCTATGATTTATTTTTTAGTTTTTGTTTCCTAATTAATATATGTAGTTATGCGAATATTTCGTACCTACAATCACCAAATATTATAATTTGTAATACTTGATTGCATCAACATCATTTAAGTATACATTATTGTATAAAAATAACTACATTTCGAAATATCTAGGTAGCAACCTTTTTTTAAAAAAAATTATGGTTTTCAATCATAGTATGATTTGCGATCTGGTCTTGAGTGAAAAAATAAAAAACGGAGATCTGACTATAAATCGCAATTTTTAAATGAAACAAGACCATACTACTTAGACCATAGAGCAGACCAAAATATTAAATATCATCATCATCATCATCATCCTACCCAGTGTATCCCGTACATAGAAAACTATGGACAGGGTTTGGGGAGGGAAGGACGGCGGCAACTCATACCCATGAAGGAGAGTGCGACCAAAAGGAGTCCCCCGGCTCGAGAAAGATAAACAGAAGCTCCTTTTAAAAAAAGACCAAAATATTAAATGATTTGGTTTAAAGTTTAGACAAAACTTTGTTTATCCTTAATCACAACATCTTTCGTTTTAAAAAAACAAAAGTCCTTATGTTCGAGTAAAAATAGCGTAATGTTGGCCCAATTGAGTTTTGATGATGACTTAACATTTATAAACAAACAAAGTTTTAGAGATTGTGTTGTAGGTCGTATATCCGGTTTGTTAGAATCGTAGATGGCACCTATGGAGCTTATTGGAGGAATGTTGCGTGTCAAAGTCAAGGTCAAAGTCAAAGTCAAATGACTAAAGTCAAGGTCAGTAATTGAAGCAAGTGAGACTCGAACTTTATCCTGGAAAGCATAGAGCTGAGACTGAAATTCAACAAGTTTGGAAAGAAGAAGGTTGAGACTACCAGGAGGAACAGAGGGATTAGTATCAAAACCAGTGGTGGTGTGTGGAGGTGAATTGAGGATAGGTGATGGTGTTGGTGATGGTACATGAGGTGGTGGAGGTGTGGCTGGTTTTGGTGAAGGAGGAGCTTGGGTAGGCTGTGAGGTAATTTCATCATCCAAACCAGAGGGACGCTTTGAGGCTAGCCTGCTGCTCTTTCTAGGAGTGAGCACAGGTTCCTCCTTGACCGGCATAGCAACTTCCTCATCATCTGAACTATCACTGGAATGACCTTCCTCAAGTTTATCATCCTCCCCTTCTCCAGAATCTTCCTCCTCAACACATGCTTTCCCTTCTTCCTTATTCACCTCTGCCTTATCAATATTGGCAAAGGGAACAGCTTCCTGAACCTTGTCTTCTCCTTTCTCCCTTTCTTCTTCTTTTTCCATCTTTTCTTCTTCTTTTTCTTCCTCTTCCTTCTCCTCATCCGAACTAACAAACTCAGCATCCTCTAAGGCATCCTCCAGAATTCCCTTTTCATTTAATTGGAGATGCAAATTGTTAAGACACTTTGCACCTATTTTGTTATTGACGCTCATTGAAAATTCTAGACCTTCTAGAGGAATGCCAAACTTCTTTAAAACATGGGTTAACAAGATACCCTACCATACATTTCTTTTCAATACAGTCAGCTAAGTGAGAAATCATCAAAGAAGGAAAATTGTTCTTTATGTGGTTAGCCAAACAGTAAATGAGGGTAGCATCTCGAAGGTTTACCTCACTACGCTTAGAATTGCGAGGCAAGATAAATCTCCGGGTAATGTTGTATAAGAGTTTGGGGAGAGGAGACAAGGAATTGTGACTAAAACGTTTTTTCTCATTTATACCTAGAAATTTTAAAACTGTCTTCTCATTGATACCCGAAAAAACAATCTTTGACCCAACGTAATAAGTGTCAAAACCAATAGCAGGAACATTGAACCATTCCCCCAACATAAGACTGTTAAATTCAATTTTAATTTCGTTAACCGTGCTCGAACAAACCCCATTTTCAATAGAAACATTTTGAATAAACTCACGCATAAGATTAGGAAAAATCGTGTTTCATGAATAGTCATACATCAAAAATTTCCACCCTTGATTACTTAATATTGCATGTAATTGGGGAAAGGGGTTTGAGTCATACCAGTATTTATCCAGCCCAAATCCAACTGACATTTCTTTTCCAATCTCTTCGGCGCTGTTTGGGTCCAGTTGCTTAGTCCTCTTCGATGGTCTGGATGAGGAAATCCCTTTGGGATTAGTTCTTTTGGTTCTGGTTTGCATGGGATTTGGCGTGGTTGATTTTTGACGTTTTTGAGAAGATGAAGGTGGTGCTTCAGATGGTGATGGATGAATCACTTGAAGTGGTGGCGGTTGTATGAATTTTGGTGATTTGCCTTTGCCTTTCATGGTTTTGCTAGATGAAGATGATTTCGGAGTTTTCATGGCTTAAAGAATGAAGATGTAGGTTTGAAAGAGGGAGAGACAAAGTGAAATGGTTTGACAGTTTTGGGTAATGAAGAGTAGTACTAGTTTTAGGGAGTGATGGGTAGTGTGAGTTATGGATGGGACGTGAGAGAGTGGGTTTTAAATGAGTGAAGGGACGGTTATGTGAAGGGTTTGTACTACTTCTTGATTCAGTTTCTTGCGTGTGAACGTAGTGTGTAACGATATGTTCGCGGGTAAATTTATTGAATAGAACGGTTAATAACGATATTTCGAGACACTACGATGATCCGTCTTCAACCAATTTTAAGTTGACCAACCGAAAAAAATAAAAAAGAAATAAAATGCTGGAAAAGGAAAAATAAAGAAAATTTTGAAAATAAAATTAAAGAAAACATATGTCCTCGTTTTTTTTTTTTTAATATGAGGACATATTCACACAAGACGAACAAATGCTACTTGGTCTAATCAGCAAAGCATGCAATCAAGAAAACATTCATGGCACATACTTGAGATAGTTGCATACCTAAATCTTGCAATAATTGATTTCTCAATCATGATTGTTGTGGTTGATATAACCCTTCCAATTTTCACGTTGCTTTGAGGAGGCTAGCTAGCATTAAGCTTTAGTGAAGCTTGATCATACCTAGCTCCAACCTCATCTTTTCAAATTGTTCGTTAGGAAGTGGTTTAGTCATTATATCTGCAACTTGCTCATTAGTACTGACATGTTTAACAATAATATTTTTATGCTCCACATTATCCTTAAGAAAATGATGTCTTATATGTATATGCTTAACTCTAGAATGATGCACTGGATCTTTTGATATGCATATGGCACTAGTATTATCACAGTAAATAGGTACACATTCAAATTTAATACCAAAATCTCTTAGCTGTTGTTTTATCCAAAGCATTTGGGAACAGCAGGCTGCTGCTGCCACATATTCAGCTTCAGCGGTGGATAAGGCAACTGTGTTTTGTTTCTTGGAACACCAAGATACTAAACATGAGCCAAGAAATTGTACCATTCTTGAAGTGCTTTTTCTATTCACAAGATCTCCTGCATAATCTGCATCATTAAAACCTTTCAAGTCATAGACATCACTTTTTGGATAAAATAGGGACAAGCCATATGTTCCCTTTAAGTATCTTAGAATTCTCTTTACTGCCATATGGTGTGATTCCTTAGGATTTGATTGAAATCTAGCACACAAACCAACAATAAACGAAATATCGGGTCTACTAGCAGTTAGATATAGTAAAGATCCTATCATACCTCTATACATGGTTTGATCGACACTTATACCATTCGCATCTTCATCTAATCTAATGTTAGTGGCCATAGGTGTATGGTTTGTTTTAGCGTTATCTAGACCATATTTCTTTAGAAGTTCTTTTATATATTTTTGCTGATGAATAAATATACCATTAGCCATTTGTTTAATTTGCAAACCAAGGAAGAAATTTAGTTCTCCCATCATGCTCATTTCAAATCCATTACTCATTAGGTCTGCAAAGTCTTTACATAATAGTTCATTTAGATAAGGTCTTGTCAATTTTTCCTCTAATAAATTTATTTTCAATCAAAAATTTAGATAATCTCTCATACCATTGTCTAGGAGCTTGTTTTAGCCCATAAAGAGCGTTATCAAGCTTATAGACATGATCTAAAGAGGATGGATTTTCGAAGCGGGTGACTGTTCCACAAAGACTTCTTCTTCTAGAAAACCATTTAAGAAAGCACATTTCACATCCATTTGATATAATTTAAAATTCATAAAAGCAGCAAATGAAATTAGAATTCTAATAGCCTCTAACCTTGCTACGGGAGCAAATGTTTGAGTATAGTCAATACCTTCCTGTTGGTTGTACCCTTTGACTACCAATCTTGCCTTGTTCCTTACTATTGTTCCATGCTCATTCATCTTGTTTCTAAAAACCCATTTTAACCCAATTATCTTTTTATTCTTGGGTTTCGGTTCCAAGTGCCATACTTTATTTATTTCAAATTCATTTAGTTCATCTTGCATTGCCACAACCCAATCTGAATCTTATAAGGATTCTTCCTGATTCTTGGGTTCCAATGTTGAGAGAAATGCAAAGTGTGCACAGAAGCTTCTCATCTGGGATCTTGTTTGTATTCCCTTGCTTAAGTCACTTAAGATCAAGTCAAGTGGATGTGACTTTTGATGTTTCCACGGTTTAGGCACGAAGTCTCTTGTGGAGACTGATGTGGAAGCAGGCTCACTGACTTGATTTTCATTGTGCTCAGCTTCATTTCTTTCATTTTGTACTGCTCTGGGAACAACTGGATCAGGCACATCTGGCTGATCCTGATTTTCCTGTTGTTCCTGTTCTTGATTAGGTTCTGCATTTTGAACCTGCTCCTCTTCATTAACTTCTTGTTCTTGCTCTTTGTGTATGTTTTCATCATCTTTCAGGTTAGCAAGACCTATCTTAAAATCACCTGTTTCTAGTTCACTTGTCATAAAATTAGTTTCATCAAAAATAATGTGAACAGATTCTTCAACACACATAGTTCTCATGTTATAGACTCTATAAGCTTTACTGTGGGATGAGTAGCCAAGAAATATTGCCTCATCACTTCTTTCATCAAATTTACCTATATTTCTTTTTCCATTTACATGCACAAAACAACGACATCCAAATACACGAAAATATGAAATATTAGGTTTAATGCCTTTAAACAGTTCATAGGGTGTTTTAGAAGTGATAGGTCTAATCAACACACGATTTACAATATAGCATGCAGTATTAACAGCTTTAGCCCAAAAGTTTCTAGGGAGACCACTAGCTATTAACATGGTTCTAGCCATTTCCTCTAATTTTCGGTTTTTACGTTCCACCACACCATTTTGTTGTGGTGTTCATGGTGCGGAAAAATTGTGACTTATACCATGTTCATTACAATATTCCATAAACCTTGAATTTTCAAATTCTTTACCATGATCCGATCTTATGTGGACAAGTTGATTTTTACTAGATTTTTGAATTTTATTGGCAAATGCAACAAATTCATCAAAGGCCTCATCTTTGCTAGATAAAAATAATGTCCATGTAAATCTACTGTAATCATCAACTATAACAAATACATATCACTTTCCACTGCGACTTTGGATTCTTATTGGTCCACAATGATCCATATGAATTAATTCAAGTGGCTTTGACGTGGTCACGACATTTTTAGGTTTGAAAGACGACCTTACATGTTTTCCTTTGGCACAAGGATCACACACTTCATCCTTTTAAAATTTAAGGGACGGTAATCCTCTAACTAGGTCTTTAGTTCGTAAAGTATTAAGAAATGAAAAACTAGCATGACCTAAACGTTTATGCCAGAGAAGAGGGTCATCTTCTAATACACTCAGACATGTTAGACTGGTTTTGGGAACAGTGTGAAGGTCCACAACATAAGTGTTCCCTCTTCTGATTCCTTCCAGAATGATGTCTCTTGTGTCATTCCTAGAAATAGTGCATTTTTCAGAAGTAAAGAGTACAGAGTTACCTTTGTCACAAAATTGAGAGATACTTAACAAATTATATTTTAAATTCTCGACTAAAAATACATTGTCAATTGCATGGGAACTTGACCTTCGTACTTTTCCTTTGGCAATGATTTCGCCTTTCATATTGTCTCCAAAGGTCACAGTTCCTCCATCATAGGCTTCTAGTGAGAGAAATTTTGATCTATCACCTGTAATGTGCTTGGAATAGCCACTGTCGAGATACCATGAGCTGTTCCCCCTCACTAGAACCTGCAAAACGAACTAATTGTTAGAGGGTGGAACCCAGCCATCCTTGGGTTCCATGTCGATTATGCATGAGTTATATTTCTTAATACAAATCCTATCGACATATATTTGGTTTGTTTTGTTATACTGTTCCCTTTTTAAACATTGAAATTTCAGGTGCCCGGTTTTGCCACAAAAGGAACAGATCTTACTACTTGGGAGATTAACGTGGACCTTCTTCTTTTTATTGTACTTATTGTATCAGACCTTCAGTTCCTTTAGTTTTGGCCTTAAGAATCCATTTGGGAACCTCTTTGATTTTTCCTTTTCCTCTTGAATTTAATTCAAGCTTTAGCTTTTCATTCTCAATTTTAGTGGATTCTAGGTCTAATTTCATCTTTTTAAAGTCGGCGTTCATATCTTGGATTGGTTTGGTCTTTATTTTTTCTTCTAAGCCTAACAATTTATATTGACTTAACTCAATATTTAACATGATGTTATCTTGTTTTACTTTTTCTATAGTTTCCTTTAATATCACATTTTGATCAAGTAAATCAAAGAATCGAGTTTGCACGTCAGACCTAAAAGAATTTAGGTAGGATACTAGGTCATTACTGGCCTTAAGGTCTTTTTCTATTTGGAGACAGGTGGCAGTTCGTTTTTCCAGATTATTTTGTGTCTCCAAGATCATTTTAATTAATTCATGTTTATCCAATCTAAATAAATGGTTAGGAAATGAACTAGAAGACAATAGCTCTTTTGCTTTTGATGTTTCGTCATGAATGGCCATGAGACATAAATTCGCTGTCTCTTCTTTAACTGGAGCTTCAGTTTCAGCTTCGCTTTCAGAGTCTCCCTATGCAGCTATCATGGCTTTGCGAAAGTCCGTTTTGTTGAAGTTTCCATTGAAGGGTTGTCTTCCTGTTTCCCTTGCCTTCCCCATGCCCTTCTCGTTCTTCCATTGAGGGCACTCCTTGATGAAATGATCAGTGCTTCCACACTTGTGACATTCAAAGTTGGTTTTGGAATTTGCCGTTCCTCTTTCTTTGTTGTTTCTTTGATTGTTATATCGGCTGTTTCTGAAAAACTTCTTAAACTTTCGAACCAACATAGCAGTCTCTTCCTCATCACATTCTGACTCTTCTTGTTCATTCGCTGCCATAGCCAAGCCTTTGTTTCTGGAACTGTCAGCTGTTCCCAGATGTAATTCATGAGTGATCAGGGAACCAGCCAACTCTTCCAGATTGAACTTTGTGAAATCTTTGGATTCTTGTATTGCTGTGACTTTAGCTCTCAAGCAGTCATCTTGAGGTAGACTTCTGAGGATTTTTCTGACCTGTTCATCTGAGGGAATAAGCCTTCCAAGTGAGACAAGTTCGTTAGTTATGTTAGTGAACCTAGTGAAAATTTCTTGAATACTTTCTCTAGGTTCCATAACAAATCTTTCATATTTTGACATTAGCAAGTCAATCTTGGAACGCTTCACTTCACTGGTTCCTTCATGAGTAACTTCCAGCAGATCCCAAATCTGCTTGGCTGTTTTGCAACCCATAATACGATTGTGTTCATTCGGTCCAAGCCCACAGTGAAGTAATTTAATGGCAAGAGCATTCATCTCCATTTTCTGAAAATCTTCTTTCTCATATTCAGTTATCGGTTTGGGAACAGTCTCGTTATTGGAGTTGGTGGTTGTTACCTCGAAATCTCCAACTTTGATGACTCTCTAAACTTGATAATTTTCGGCTTTGATGAAGATTTTCATCCTATTCTTCCAATATGTGTAGAATTTTCCATCGAACATAGGCGGTCTTTGAGTGGAGTAACCTTCTTTCATACGTTCATTCATTTTCAACATCTCTAAAATACCAAGATACGGCTCTCAGAGTTTCCTGATTAAATGAGGAACAGGGCTCTGATACCAATTGTAGAAACACTTAGAGATTATGAATGCAACAAGAGGGGGGGTGAATTGTTGTATTCATAATCTCTAAGTGTTTCTACACGTAAAGTTTACAAAGAAACTTTCTATTTGACAACCACGAGCAAAAGTTAGAAGCTTAAGGTCACCACGTGAATTTAAAATGTTTGTCTATCACGTAGAAAAACCGCTAATTCAACATTATCACGTGTATAATTCCATTATTATTATTATTATTATTATTATTATTATTATTATTATTATTTTTATTTTGGTTGATCGCTTGTACGTACAATCCACGGAAATGAAATTGCAAGAGCCTAATAAACACGAATTTATGTGAGTGTGTCTTGTGATGACAGAACATTCCCATTTGAAGAAAATGGCGTGTGTTCCTACGAATAAGTCTACGCTCAAATATCCAAAAACCATAGAAAAGAGCCACATTGTCCTTATCCACTTGTAATATTTGATTCTTCATTTCCACGACAAACTAATTAATTAGGCCTGTCTTGTTTGTTGTAGGTGAATGTTTTTATTAGCAAACTTGTTGGATATGTTCACTTTGATACATAGTTACACAAACATCAGGTTGAAGGGACTTAATGTTTTTTGGCAGGAGCCACGCGAAAATTCAAATTTTTTTTTAAGATTAGGTGGGATTTCAAAAACTAAATTTTAAATAATTTTGTATTTTTAAACACTTAACATATAACTCATATTTAATACTAAGATCTCAAATTTTTCGAAGTCCTATACTATCGAACATACATGTTGAACATGCTCGAAACCTCTTTTATTTTTGGTTGTTTTGATTTGTAACGCTTTGGAAGAATAATTAACAGGAGAATCAACAATAAGAATTAAAATTATCTTGAAAAGAATTTTTTTGGATTATGGCCGATAAGATTACAAAATAAGTAAAAATCATGATGGTCGACTAAGGGTGGTTACCCTTGGCGACAAACAAGAGAAGACAAATATTTTATGATAAAGTAAAATTATTTAAATATATATTTTATACTTAAGTAAAATTAGTATTATATGAAATTATTTTATGATTAAAACTATTATATAAGATAGGATGGCTGGATAATATGATCGTAGAATCGTATTTCCTCCGTTCTGAAATACTCTCTACATTTTTGTTATCGATACTATTCATGGTTCAAGCTTATTTTATATATTGCGGCTAATGTATAAGAAAAAATATAGTCAAGTGAGATCTTGTTTGACTTTTATAATATCGATTTTTTATATTTTTTAGACTGGTATAATTTAATATCTAAACGATCAAAATAATGTATTGGATTGCCTAAAAAAGTTAAATATAGCAAATTTAATGAAACGGAGGAAGTATTTTGATCCTACCATCTAAATTCTTGAGCTAAGTAGAATCGTGTGATTCTACCACATTACTATCTTACCTTAAATCATATTTAAAAAATTCTGATAAAAATGGCCGTTGAGTGTCGCCTCACAACACTGTATTTGTTTTTTGATTTTAATTTTAAATTTGACAACGAGTTGGACACCTCCCTACTCGATGGCTTGTTTCTCATTAAACGAGACCATTTATTTAGTTGACTTTCACTATAAAATTTTCTAGTACGACATTGGGATTGGATAATTTATTTCGACATTAAACGGCAGTAATTCAATTTTACAATAACTTTTTAATGGTATTGTTTTTATTAATTCGTTATTTGATACAATAATGTATGAAATTCAAATGTTATATTTTGACAAGTAGAAGTTTATGAATTGTTTAATGTATTATAGGTAAAATTACAAACTTTTATTAATTTTCCTACAATAATACCAACAATTAATTAACCATAAATAATACCAACTTAAAGGGGTGTTTTTCTATAAAATCCTTAACATGTTAAAAATCAAACTATATGTGATTATTATTATTATTATTATTATTATTATTATTATTATTATTATTAGTCGTATTATTATTATTATTATTATTATTATTATTATTATTATTATTATTATTATTATTATTATTAGAGAAAATTATATTAAACCACCTTTTATATACACTCTTTTGTAAAAAACCACCTTAAATAAATTTTTTTGCAAAAAACAACCTTACATAATACTTTTTTTGCAAAAGACAACCTAAAGCTCTAAATCGTTAGTTTGACCGTGTGAATTAACGTTTGACCATTAAAGGTCTGTCACGTGTATATCACGTGACTCTAAATAAAAGCCCATCTTCCTTTTGTTTCTCCAGAAATGTCGAGAATCACTTCTTCTTCATCACAAATCCCATTTTGCTTCTCTCTTGAATGAAACCCTAGAATCAAACTCAACCCAATTCATCAACAATCAATTCAAAGTGTGCAAAATAAACAATAGCAAATCAAGAAAGATAACCAATGCTTAAGAAAAGCAAAATAAACATACCAAGATGATTGTGGTCTTCACTGAGATGCAAGAAATTTGATAGAAAAATAGCTTGATTCTTGAATGAATGTCGTTGGAGGATGGAAAATAGCAGTAATGGAGGCAGTGGGTTTTTTGCAAAAAGCCTTTAATGAAGAAGGACAAATAAAAGGAAGATGGGTTTTTATTTAGAGTCACGTGATATGCACGTGACAGACCTTTAATGGTCAAACGTTAATTCACACGGTCAAACTAACGATTTAGAGCTTTAGGTTGTCTTTTGCAAAAAAAGTATTATGTAAGGTTGTTTTTTGCAAAAAAATTTATTTAAGGTGGTTTTTTACAAAAGAGTGTATATAAAAGGTGGTTTAATATAATTTTCTCTTATTATTATTATTTCATATCATAGAACAAGACTTTATAAGAAGTTGGTGGGGATACGTCCAACAAGCTGAGCGTCCAAATCCTTTTGAATACAAAAAGTTTGTCTCTGAAAAATATATGCTCTAGACTTGGTGTTGCCTGAGTCACTCAAAGAGAACAAACCAACATTTTATTCAATGAACCCCTATAGTGCATCAGTATGAAGAAGAAGCTCACCTTCTAGGAAAGGTTTCTCCAACTCACTCTTTATGTGCAAAGGAGAAGGAATAAATAGAGAGAAGACCAAAGTCCAAACAAGTCAAAAACAAGAAACAAAACGAGTCTTAATCAGCTAAATTTACATCAATAGCCAAGGCCTTAAGTCGAGCTCGAACATCGAGCTTAACATCATCAGCAACTAAATCCATCTTCCTGACGAAGCCCAACCAAACAGCTTCATTACGGGATTTCCAAACATAATAGGATAGGCAAGCTTTGATGGCTATGACTACCCCTTTTATAAATTTGCAAAGCTTCCATTTGCGAGAATCAAGCTTCCTAAGTTTGTCTAATTTGCACTGAACCTCAAGCCAGGATTGAAGGAGTTGTAGACAGGAACGACTAAAAACGCATTGGAAATAATTGATCAACTGTCTAGGAATGCACACCACATAGGGGACATAAGTCATCTACAATTACATCAAATTTCCTTAGTTTAGCTTTAGTTTGCAGTACATCATTCAAAGCCATCCAAAGAACAAACCTAGTTATTGGAATAAATAGTCTATGCCAAATGATCTTATCCCATCGAAATCTTAGTTGTTCTCCTTGACATTTATCATAAACCTGAAGAATAGAGTACTCAGTCTATAGGATGTAATGCAAAAAAATGTGTTTGGTTTGGCAGATTTTCCTCATAGTCCAACTAGCCGTAGGTGGGGGATTAAAGATAGCCCAGTTGCCTCCTGTTCATATAAACATCACGCACCCATTTGACCCAGAAGGACTCACTGAGAGAAACTTTCCCAATTTCCACAAGGTTCCAAAGGTGTAGATTACAAACACATAGACCACTAAACTTCTTAGGTTTACAAACCTTAGACCAACTCATACCAGGCTTAGAGCTATCACTAACACCAAACCAAAGGAAAGAACAACATAGATAACTTATCATATCAATCACCTTCCTAGGGAGAACAAATATCTAGCACCAATAAGAGGATATGCTCATAAGGAGTGAATTTACCTATTGTAGTCTAGCAGTATACGACAGGGATTTTGCATTCTAAGATTTAATTCTACTAGTCATTTTGTCAACTAAAGCATCACAATCTGCAGCAAAAAGACGTTTGTATGACAAAGGGACACTAAGATATCTAAATAGGAGCTTCCCCAAGGGGAATTGTGTGAAAGAAGCTAACTCCATCCCGATATGTGGACAAAACCCAGCAACATAGATGGTAGATTTAGCTAAATTGGCCATAAGACCTGATGTCTGAGAGAAGAAGTCAATATAATTTGTAACACCCCATATTTTATCGGGTTTTAAGATTATCAAGTATAGTAAAACAAATAAATTAAATAAATAAATATTATTAAATTAAATTATTTACATAGATAATATAATTAAAAGAAATAATATAAGTTAAAATGTAATTAACGGTAATGTGTTTTATCGCGTATGTTGTTATGGCGTAGCGTTTCTTTTCTGTATTAATAAGAAAAATATATACAGTTACATAATTAATTAGTTAATTTAAAAAAATAATATAAGGGAATGTGAAGGGGGGTGGCCGGTTATGCTAGTATGGGCGAGGAGTCTTGTAACTCCTCTCACAAGTGTGCATTATGGCACATTAAGTGATTATCTTTCTTAATGGCCTTTTAATCACATTTTAAACTTTTGAATCCACTACAAGAAATTTTATACTGGGCGACAAAAAAGACTTCTCTTCGGCGACAAACATAAAGTTGTCGCACATATAAATTTTGGGCGATAAAATTAAAATGTGAGGCACAATAGTACAACTTGGGCGACAAATTTAAAATATCTGGCACAATAGTAATGCTTGGGCGACAATTTAAAGTATGTGGCACAATAGTATTGCTTGGGATGACAAATTTAAACTATATGGCACAATAGTAATGCTTGGGTGACAATTTATAATGTGTAGCACAATGACTTTGCTTGGACGACAAATTTGTAATGTGTGGTACAATAGTATGCTTGGGCCACAAATAAATAAACTATAGCACAACGGTATTTCTTGGGCGACAAATAAATAAAACATTGAAAATCCAAATATTTTGAGTTAAAATTTTAAAAGGGCGCCCTTCTTTTTACACTAACTCTCAAAATAATATAACATGTCGTTTTTATCTCCCTTAACATGTCGGTTGTCAGTACATTTTGATTTAGAAGATTGGACGTACAACCACAAAACAGGTCAGATTCAACAACTTCTGATCTGCGAATAAAAAAAACGACTTCACCGTTGCATCCGAAAGGTACCAATTACCTTGGGTATCAAATCCCATGATTTATAAAGGTCGTTTTACTATTTTTAATCATTTTAAGCGTTTACGCGATTTTTAACTTAACCGAACACCCAAAACGTTCCAAAAATGACACAACGAACCCACAAAAACGCGACATGCAAAACAAGGCAGAACGTTTCTGGCCAAAAGTGAATTTTTATGAATTATAATATTTTATTTGATATTCATTCAAATTATTTTCCAATTAACGAAAAATTGTTACGACAATAAAATCTCAAATATTTAACTTCATTTAAATCACAAGTTTATCAAATAAATAAATACTTACAATATCTAAAATAACAGCTTAATAAAAA
This sequence comes from Amaranthus cruentus, assembly GCA_019425755.1. Taxonomy (NCBI): domain Eukaryota; kingdom Viridiplantae; phylum Streptophyta; class Magnoliopsida; order Caryophyllales; family Amaranthaceae; genus Amaranthus; species Amaranthus cruentus. The sequence goes on from CM033464.1 coordinate 1,658,726, forward strand.
CATAAATTTTTATTCTATTATACACATTCAATTCTTGACTGCCTCCACATTCGGTCGAGACGCAACACAGCATCGGTCGAAGCTTCAAACAAATTGGTCCAGAAGCTATTTGTGGGTTTTATTCAGTTCGGTCCAATATTTAAAACTCCAATTGCTTATTAAGCTTGTGGATAAATTCTTGATTATTCAATTAAATTGGTTTATACAATTCTTAGGTAATGTGTTCTATTTTCAATTGCTTAAATCTTTTTTGTTGATTCAATGAATTCTTATATCTCAATTTTCATTAATAATTTATTTGTTGATGGAAACTCTTTTCTATTACCCATTTGCATAACTCTTTTTTGTATTCTTTTGAAATCAAGATTACAAATTAAGATTTGTTGTTGAGGTTCTTGTGAAATTAGAGTTTGTTTTTGATGTTTTAATTGCTTAAAATTGTATTTATTATTTTTTGTTTACACAAATAATTGTTAATGACACTCATTTGTTCTTTTCATTTTTTGTTTTGAATTATTTTTCCTTTCCTCATATTTTTTATGTTATTATTGCCAAATGTATTTAATTGATTTTGGGAAGAGTAATGTATTTTTTTATTTGAGAATTCTTTGAATTTTGATTAATGAAATGGTAAAATAATTGGAACATTGTTACTGAATTTCAATTTATATGTTCAAGAAAAAGGCAAAGATTTTATCATGGAGTATATTTGAATATAAAGAATTGATCATTTTAAGAAATAATGAAGATATTCAGTCTTTTTTATTTTTTCAATCTTTAAATTTATTTATGAGACTATGTCTGAGGTTAAAGAATATAACAAAGATAAGAGTTTATTTCAAGTTAATTACCATAAGAATATGACAAAGTTAAAAGATTATTATATTTTTTTGATGAAACATTTTTCTCACCAAGTTTATGCATATTCTAATAAATTTGTGTTCTTTTCAGGTTGAGGTGGCAATATTTAAAGTTTGCATAGGAATGTTCAAGTTCGTTTGGAAGAAAGCTTATGTCGCGCATAGATAGTTTTCTAGTTAAAACATGACCCTCATGTATATAGTTTTAGTTTATTAGGGTTTTACGAGAAGTGCAAGATATTTAATTTGTAGGCTAAGTAATTTGTGCACAACTTATTGTCAATATATTGGCCACTTTTCATTGATTGCCAAAAAGTAATATTCGTCAGTTTTTATGGTTAAAATATTTTATATTATTCCAAGAAAATCAAAAGCAAATATGTAATGGAAATGTCAACCAAAAGCATGATGATTAATCTTTGACTTTGGACAACAACAACAAAGATGCAGCCCAAAGTGTACTTGTCCAACAAGTAAATTTGATGCCCATATTGGAGTTACGTTCAATAGTTGATATTAGGCCACAAAAATTTTTGAAGCCTAAAGCACGTTTGGGCGACGACGAATAAACATGAAGCCCCAGATCAATACTCTTGGGCGATAAATTAATATGGCGCCCAAAGAAATAACTTGGGCGACAAATATAATATGAAGCCCAAAATTAAATTTATGGGCGACAAACATAATTGACGCCCAAATCTTATTCTTGGGCGACAACTATTAAATGTGTCTCGATGATTTTATACATGGGCAACACCAATTGGGCGATACACGTGGTGACAAAAATAATTTTGTCGCCCATCCCTTGGGTGACAAGTTTTGGTACAATGGGCCACAATAATAGTTGTCGGCCAAAACTACTTTTCTTGTAGTTCTTCACATTTCTAGCTTTTCAAGTGAGCAAAATTCAGAAAATTCCTCCCTTTTCCTCTCTTGGTTTCGATTCATCAATGAAAAGAAAAAAACATTTCTTAGGGTTCTTTTGTTGTTTGAGTGGGTGAAATAACCCTTAAATAAGCCACTTAATTAATTGTAATTGATTAACTATAATTGGGATTATTGAATCTTAAATACAATATTTTATTTGAACTGAGTAAATTCTTCTATTACCTTTGGGTATCAGTTTTAATTGATTCGGGATTAAAGAAAGTTATACGATGAAAATTGGGTATAATACTCCCTCCTATGCAGCCAAAATGGGACATTTGACTTTTCACGGATTTTAAGGCAGGTCAAATTGGGTCCCATTGAGTAGGAGAGAGAGAGAGATATTATGGGTTTTAATTAATTGATTAGGGAATTAATGATTCCCTCCTTTTTTTGAAAATAATGGTTGGAAGATTTAAATGTAGAATATTTTACACCCAAAAAATTACAAAAACGTTTTTTTAATAGCCGAATATTACATTGTTCGGGTTAAATTACAAAATTACATTGTTCATACCAATACATAAATAAAATTACATTGAATAAACTATTCTAACTCCCCAAGCTTTCTCAAATCTTCGACGGCCTCGGTGTAATTCATTTCGTTCTTGATCATGTGCGTGCGAATTTTTTTCCGATCAGCGACTTCAGATTTAACACGTTAAAAAACAAATCGAGGCATTAAATTTGTCAAAAAAAATGCCACGTTATTTTAAACAACCCAAATTTCAATTTATTTGTAAAAAAAAGCATCATTGTACAAATCCCATTTTGAATGAAATTCAATGCAATGTCCAAAAAAATCAAACACAGGCGCCAAATGCAAGAACAGCAGCATTGAAACAGAATGCCAAAAATCAAACACAGGCGCCAAATGAAACCCAGCACCATTGAAACAGAATGCCCAAAATGAAAACACAGGCGCCAAATGAAACAGCCTCCCAAAATTAATAGCGCCAAGAGTAGACAGCACCAACAAACCAACAACAGGCAATAAATACAGCATCAACAGGAAGCATTCAATGCACTCAAAAAATCCAAAAAAAATGGTGGGAACCAAAAATTTAGATAGCCAACAAAAAACCCAAATAATGCAAAAATTACTTAGCAAATTAAACAAAAAAGGGAGACCAATATTAGGCACAATTAATGAGATAGCAAGTGAGTACAATGTCAGTAGGAAAACAATCACAAGATTGTGGCAAGATGTTCACAAACAAATGGAGAACAATAACACTGCCATAAATTTAAACAACAAGAGGGTTGGGAGACAACCTTCTAACAAAATCCAATTTGATGACGAAAGATTCAAATCAATCAAGTTTGAGCTCAAAGGTACTCAACACTCAGTGGCAACACAGATGGAAGTATCACAGTCCACAGTATGTAGGTGGAAGAATGACATAATTATACGCAAGCACACAAACGCCATTAAACCAACACTCAATGACAACAACAAACTACATAGGTTATCCTTTGCATTATCTAAGTTGCACTATGATGAACACAATGACACATTCAAATTTAAACCACACACAAACATTGTTCACATAGATGAGAAGCACTTTTATTTAACACGAGAATCACAGACCTATTACCTAGCACCAGGTGAGATCGAACCACATCGGGAATGTCAATCAAAAAGATTTATCCCAAAGATTATGTTCATGTGTGCAGTTGCAAACCCTATTTATTTATCTAATGGTGATGTATTTTTTGATGGAAAGATAGGAATATGGCCATTTATTACTCAAGAACTTGCGAAAAGAAGTTCAAAGAACAGAAAGAGGGGGAATTGGAGACCAAACCAGTGCAATCAATAACTAAAGAGCACATGAGAGATATGCTTATCACTAATGTCCTACCCACAATAATAGCAAAGTGGCCACATGGAATGTCGAAGCACAATTTTATCCTACAAGATAATGCAAAGCCACACATAGCACACAATGATAGTGAATTCATGGAGGAAGCAATGAAAGACGATTTTTTTATACAACGTGTACAACAACCACCCAATTCACCCGACATGAATGTACTAGACCTAGGTTTTTTTAGGTCAATCCAGGCTTTGCAAAATCAAAACCCAGCCTATAATGTACCCCAATTACTAAGTGCTGTGAACAATGCATTTGAAAATTTAAGTCACAAGTGTTTGCGTTTTGTGTTCATTACACTACAAGCTTGCATGATTGAAACAATGAAAAAACAAGGGGGTATAGATTATCATATCCCACACATGAATAAGACAAAGGCTGCAAGGGAAGGGACTTTGCCAGACACTCTAAGTGTTGATAAACAATTAGTGTTGGACTCACTACAATACTTATTCACCAGAATTAGTTCACAAACAATGCAGCAGTTGGTTGACATGATAGGGTATCAAGGGGGTATTGATGAACAACAGAACACCACAGAAACACATCAACAATTAGTGACAACATCAGAAACCCAGCAGTTACCAACAACAACAGAAAACTTACAGCAAATATTCACAACAACAGAAACCCAGCAGCAACAGAACACATCAATAGAAACCCAGCAGCAAAATTTCACAACAACAGAAACCCAGCAGCAACAATTCACAACAACATAAACCCAGCAGCAGCAAGAACAGAAGAGGGTGCAGTGATGAACAAGAGACAACATAAACCACTTACCAGTTGAAGAAAATCATTTTTTGGACATGTTTTTGAGATCTTTAAAATGGGATGTTTCAGATCTAAACAACAAATGTAAAAACTTTTGTTGTTGTTTACAATGAAACATTTGTACTCAGGTTATAATGAAAAAATTGAAAAAAAGTGGTTGTTTATTTTCAAACTCTCAGAATATTTAACAAATTCAAATCACTGAGTAAAAACGAACATTATTGCGCTTAAGTTTTGGGAAAAATTTCCAAACCCTAAAATTTTTGTTCGTTTTTTTTATGGCAAAATTTAAGTGCTCTCAAAAAAAAAATCATTGAGCCACATGCATCGAAAGTTTTAACGTAAAACAGCAAGAATAAAACATCATCAGTCAAAAACGCACCCACAAGAACAGAAACATACTCGAAAATGGGCCAAGCTTATCAAGCCATTCTTCATCCTCACAATCAGTGTTAGAAAACACAGTATCAACAGAAGTATACTCTCGATCTGGGTTCAGATCTGGCTTTGGAGTGTAGATGGGCTCTCCTTCAGAATCTAGTTCTCTACCCCACCTAGGATCTGTCTCAACTGAAGACTCATACGAGTCATAATAGTCATCATCATAATACTTAGGGCTTGAGGGAGGGGACTTGCAAATTTTCAGAGGGGATACTTCAGGTGAGGAATTAGGGTTCTTAATGGGTGAAGTAATGGGAGGACTTTTAGGGTCGTCCATGAAAAACAAGAGAGAGAAGTGTTCTTAAGGTTGAAGAAGAAGATCTGGGTTTTGAGGAATTAGGGTTCTTAAGGTTGAAGAAGAAGATCTGGGTTTTGAGGGAAGAGAGAGAAGAAGACTCTAGAAGGGGATATGAGAGGACGTGGGAATTGCAGGGAAATGGGGTGGGTTAAGTAATTTGGGGTATAGATTAGGTTAGATTAATTAAATGTTTGGGAATAAATTAGATAGATTTAATAAGGTTAAAAAGTAAATAGGTAAAGTAAATAAGGGTATAAGGGTAAACAATCCATGCCAAAAAAGGAAATGGGACATTTGGGGTGACTTGACTCAGAAAGGAAATGAGACATTTGAGATGAATAGGAGGAGGGAGTATTATTTTAGAGATGACAATTTGTTCTATAAATTATTTTGACTCGTATTTAAAGTTTTCTTTAATTTATCTAAAGTGGCATTTGAATAAAGTAAAAGTTGTAGGACTATTTAATTTTACCTACTATATTCATATTAATCGAACTGTGTTCCGTAATGTGAGATAAAATATAAAATTACAACACTAGTATAATATGGTATGAGATAAAGGAAAAGTTTCACTTGGACATCTTGGAGAATGACACCTACTTTGCTAAGTGTCAACCCATTATCTTTTTCATTCTTATTATGTAAGATGAAGAGTCAGTAGGTGGAGGAGGAAAACAAAAACTTAAGTATTGGGCAAAATAAAGTGAATCCATATCCTGCCTCCCTCTCACGCCATTTCCTTCCATAAACACCATTAAAGTGTTCTTGCTTCTAGAATCCAATTTTAGAGATTATCAGTTGTTAGTTATATTTTCTTCTCTTTATGGTAAATTAAAAATTAGGTCAGAGATGTCTCCTTTCCTCTTCTTTATTTTCAAACTCTATGACAAAGGGTTTGAATTTTGGGTTATTTCTTCAATTGGTTATTAGTAAAATCATATTTGGATAAATTCAAGTGGTTTAGTATTTATGATTTCAAATTGGGTCTTTGATTCAAATTGAAGTATGAACTTGAATTTAAGATGAGTATATGGATTCAATTAGTAATTGGGTTGTTTTTAGTGTTGATTAATATTGGTTATTTGGGGTATTTGGTTTCTTGTATAAAATTTAGTATTTTGGATATTAAAGTTCCGGTTCAGAAACTGTGTGTTCTGTTCTGGCCATTTTTGGGATACTTCTGATTGTTTTTGAGTTCTAGTCTCTTCATGAGGTTTGTAGAGCTCCGAGTCGAGATCGCGTGGGCACTTGAATCGCCCCAAAATGAGTTCGTATGAGAGAGTTATGTTCAAATTAGTGAGATACTACCAGGCTGTCATGAAAATCAATAATAAGCTTATGTTTTACTATTTTCTTGGCTGTTGTGATCGTTTCTTGGTTTTGGTGTCTGCATAAGAATTGTAGAGTTCTGAGTTGCGGTCGCATAAACACTTGAATCGCCTCTATACGAGTTTGTTTGAGGAAGTTATTACCAAAATACTAACAGGGTGTCCTAATATGGTACAAATATGAGATTAATAGTTATGAAACAAATTGGGTATTCTTTTAATTAAATATTTAAGGTTATTTATTGGGTACTTGAGATCAATTTAGGATTATTACTCTTTCTTTATTGAGTATTATTGATGGTGATGCAAAAATGGAGCTTGAATCTTTATCCTTTGAAGTCAAAAGTTAATGCACACATAGTGTTTGTTCAAATGCATCAATGGAGTTCTTTGGTTTGCTAATCTGATTTTTGGTTGAAGAATTTACTCAAAAAGGTAACCTACAAACATTTAATATCTTTTAAAGCTAGTTTAAGTATTTTTTATGTTCAATTGATGATGGGAAATATGTTGGTTTGATTGCTTGTTTATGTAATAATATTGTTAGTTTTGTCAAATGATTTTAATAAAAATTAATCATGTTATAAAAATTATAATTGATTAAAAAGTATGTTAATATTGTATTTATTTAAAGAGATTACAAAAGCATGTCTTGTATGATATTGCCTTCTAAAATATGAGTCTTGAAATATGGTTTTATGAAATGAAGTATGATTATTGATTTCAAAGAAAATCAAGTGAATTATTAATTCGTTTTATAATGAAATGCTTTATAGTGAAACATGTTCGTTTTTGGGAATTGACAACGGATATTCATATCCGGATTATTATGAAATCCTATAGCTTAATAATAGGTAATGGTTATTCGGATAAGTCTCGAGCCCCCGACCCCGTTTCGTTCTTGCAAGAACTGTATTTCGGCGATGACGATCACCCGTATTCTCAGGATTTTGATCAAGCCTACTTCCTGACGGTCCATATATTCCCACGTTTTAAAGTGCTGTTATATTATTGTTTTAATATGGGTTTTGAATAAATACGTTTGGTATATAAAGTTTTGTTTGTTTCGCAAATGAATTCATATGTTTCATTTTTCGTATTTTGATTTCGCTATTAACTTGTAAAGTAATAACCGTATTTTGACTTTCCCTATTAACTGTAAAGTTATAGTCGTGTTTTGATTCACTACGAACCAAAGGTTCTTAGTCGTATTTATGTCGATACCAAACGTTCCTTTAAAAGAGTTTGGGTTTAATAAATTAATGTTTTATAAGGACTTACTAAATGAGCAAAAGATTTAATTGAAGATGTTGTTAATGACTTGTATATAAATGTAATAGTTTGTTAGATTACTCAACAATTCAATTGTTGTCAGTCTTTGATTGGGCCTATCCCTTCCAGGGGATAGATCCATTTTCGGGTTGGATCTGATGTGGAGAGAATGTCTACATGTGTTATGTGATACGTGCGAGGCGAAGACTTGTTTTTGAAACACATTTTGTAAATTAACTTGTAATGATTTTAAAATATTTTGTAAATAGTATTCACTTATTTAATGTAAGAAGTTTTAAATACTCTAATATTAGTTTGTTGTGGCTATCGAGCTACAGGTGGGATTCAGCCCAGACTTCTTTAAGTCTTCCGCTGTGCTTTATAAACATTATTATATTACTTTTTATGCTTGTTTGGGCTGTTTCAATTGGTATCAAAGCTTGGTTGTTCCAGGAGCACTGGAATCCTCATATTCGAGTACAAAGATTTTGAAAAATGAATTTCGAAAATCCGAGAGAGTGCGGTAGTTGAGTCTTAGGGTGTAACTTCTAAGATTCAAATGGTATTAATGTGACTGTGTTATGTGTGATGTGTAACATGCTTATATGTTAAAGAAATCTTGAAGTTTCCTTACATGTTGAGAATTCTCTTTTAGTAAGAGTCATGCGAAGGCCAAGAGTTATGTTCGGATATTAATTTGGGGCTTGGAAGTTTGGTGAAAGGAGTTTTAAAGGATCTAAATAATCTTATATGAACTGTTGTGTGATTGTTTATATGTCATGAAAAGACAAAAAAAAAATCTTTTTTAAAAGAGCTTAAAATTTCAACTTGAAAATGTATATATTTCAAATATTTGTTTTACAAAAGATATTATATATATACTCCGATAAGTGGAATAAGGTGTTGAGGACCAAGCCTATCGAGTACTGAGATGATGATGCGCAAGAATTATTCGATGCTTAGAGTTCAAAGGAAGCATTTTGAGAATATTGAAAGTTATGAGTTAGTTGTGTGTTAAGATTGAAAATCAATCAAGGAATAGCGAATGTAGAAAGCTATTTGTGACATGTTTAATTTAATGATATTTGGATAAGAATTTCTATCATGGGAAGTTGTGAAATTGGAATAAGAGTTGATATGAATAGGAATGTCGTAAAATTATTATTGTGGTAGGCCTATTAAGTATTGTATATGTATTGAGGTAAATGTAAATTTATGATGGAGAATATTCTAAAAGAGTTACAATGTTCAATGGATATATTTGAGAATTGAAAAGTTTGAATAGTTCAAATTATGTCAAGTCTTATTCATGGTTAATGTGAGTTGAAGTTCATAAGTCAAATAACAATCAAATTAAAGTTATGAGAGCCTTGTATAACATGTACGGAGAAATTTGACGATAAATTATACTTATGGAAAATGAATATTTGATTAGAAGCTAATTGTATTGATGTTAGTTGTATTGAGGTGATTGAAAAACTAATAGCTCGGGGAACAAAAGTGTTTGTTTAAACCATGACTGAATGAGATATTAAAGGATAAAATTTGAATGGACTAAGTTGCGTAAATTTGTAGTAATGGTGAACCGAATGATCGGAATAAAGGTTACGAATTGTATGTAATTGAATGTCAAGAGTGTAGATGTTAATTGGGAAAGATGTGTTTGAAACTTAAAGTGTTAAGAATTATGTATTAAAGGTGGATATAAACATATTATGAGTGGAAGTTAAACGATAATGAGTGAGTACTAATTTATTAAAGGTTAAAAGTCAAAAGTGATCAAGGAATTTTCTAATTTGAGATTCAAGTTATTTGATTTTGAAAATAAAACTATCATTCTCTTTTTGGAGGGAAACTCAATCAAGTTTTTCGTAGATTGTCAAAACATCTTTGTTTAAAAGTTTAAAATGTTTGTTAAAATTGTTTTAAGTTCTGATTATCAATTTACGATTTTATGTTCTATGTGCACTTGTGCATGTGCAAATGTGTTTTGCATCAAGAGTTTTGTACATTAGAAAATTATTTTGAGTCGTGTTTGAATCATAAACATTGTTTTTGGACTTGGATGACTCCTGAATGTTGGAATTGAGAAACCATATTGTGTATAGAAGTTTGTTTTTGAGAATGAGTTTAAGGTTTATCCTTAAGTTGGGGAGAGACCCGATCCATGACTAAGTCATTATAAGTATTATATAATTCCGGGGACAGAATTATTTTAAGTTGGGGAGAATTATAATAGCCCTTAAATAAGCCTCTTAATTAATTGTAATTAATTAAGTATAATTGGGATTATTGAATCTTAAATACGATATTTTATTAGAACTGAGTAAATTCTTCTATTACCTTTGGGTATCCGCTTTAATTGATTCAGGATTAAAGTAAGTTATACGATGAAAATTGGGTATAATATTATTTTAGAGATGACAATTTGTTCTATAAATTATTTTCACTCGTATTTAAAGTTTTCTTTAATTTATCTAAAGTGGCATTTGAATAAAGTAAAAGTTGTAGGACTATTTTATTTTACCTACTGTATTTATATTAATCGAACTGTGTTCCTTATTGTGAGATAAAATATAAAATTACAACACTAATACAATATGGTATGAGATAAAGGAAAAGTTTCACTTGGACATCTTGGAGAATGACACCTACTATGCTAAGTGCCAACCCATTATCTTTTTCATTCTTATTATGTGGAGGAGGAAAACAAAAAATTAAGTATTGGGCAAAATAAAGTGAATCCATCTCCTGCCTCCTTTCACGCCATTTTCTTCCATAAACTCAATTAATGTGTTGTTGCTTCTACAATCCAATTTTAGAGATTATTAGTTGTAAGTTATATTTTCTTCTCTTTATGGTAAATTAAAAATTAGGTCAGAGATGTGTCCTTTCCTTTTCTTTATTTTCAAACTCTATGACAAAGGGTTTGAATTTTGGTTTATTTCTTCAATTGGTTATTAGGAAAATCATATTTGGATAAATTCAAGTGGTTTAGTATTTATTATTTCAAATTGGGTCTTTGATTCAAATTTTAGTATCAACTTGAATTTAAGATGAGTATATGGATTCAATTAGTAATTGGGTTGTTTTTAGTGTTGAGTAATATTGGTTATTTGGTGTATTTGGTTTCTAGTATAAAATTTAGTATTTTGGATATTAAAATTCCGGTTCAGAAACTGCGTGTTCTGTTCTGGCCATTTTTGGGGCATTTCTGATTGTTTTCTGATTGTAGAGCTCCGAGTCGAGATCGCGTGGGCACTTGAATCGCCCCAAAATAAGTTCATATGAGAGAGTTATGTTCAAATTAGTGAGATACTACCACGCTGTCATGAAAATCAATAATAAGCTTCTGTTTTACTATTTTTGTGGCTTTTGTGATTGTTTTTTAGTTTTGGTGTCTTCATAAGACTTGTAGAGTTCTGAGTCGCGGTCGCATAAACACTTGAATCGCCTCTATACGAGTTTGTTTGAGGAAGTTATTACCATAATACTAACAGGGTGTCCTGATATGGTACTAATATGAGATTAGTAGTTATGAAACAAATTGGGTATTCTTTTAATTAAATGTTTAAGGTTATTTATTGGGTACTTGAGATCAATTTAGCGTTATTACTCTTTCTTTATTGAGTATTATTGATGGTGATGCAAAAATGGAGCTTGAATCTTTATCCTTTGAAGTCAAAAGTTGATGCACACATAGTGTTTGTTCAAATGCATCAATGAAGTTCTTTGGTTTTCTAATCTGATTTTTGATTAAAGAATTTACTCAAAAAGGTAACCTACAAACATCTAATATCTTTTAAAGCTAGTTTAAGTATTTTTTATGTTCCATTGATGATGGGAAATATGTTGGTTTGATTGCTTGTTTATGCAATAATATTGTTAGCTTTGTAAAATGATTTTAATAAAAATTAATCATGTTATAAAAATTATATTTGATTAAAAACTATGTTAATGTTGTATTTATTTAAAGAGATTACAAAAGCATGTCTTGTATGATATTGCCTTCTAAAATATGAGTCTTGAAATATGGTTTTATGAAATGAAGTATGATTATTGATTTCAAAGAAAATCAAGTGAATTATTAATTCGTTTTATAATGAAATGCTTTAAAGTGAAACTTATCCATTTTTGGGAATTGGCAACAGATATTCATATCCGGATTATTATGAAATCCTATAGCTTGATAATTGGTAATGGTTATTCGGATCGGTCTCGAGCCCTCGGTCCCGTTTCGTTCTTGCAAGAACCGTATTTCGGTGATGACGATCATCCGTATTCTCAGGATTTAGATCAAGCCTACTTCCTGACTGTCCATATATTCCCACGTTTTAAAGTGCTGTTATATTATTGTTTTAATATGGGTTTTGAATAAATACGTTTGGTATATAAAGTTTTGTTTGGTTCGCAAATGAATTCATATGTTTCATTTGCCGTATTTTGATTTCGCTATTAATTTGTAAAGTAATAGCCGTATTTTGACATTCCCTATTAACTGTAAAGTTATAGTCGTGTTTTGATTCATTATGAACCAAAGGTTCTTAGTCGTATTTATGTCGATACCAAACATTCTTTTAAAAGAGTTTGGGTTTAATAAATTAATGTTTTATAAGGACTTATTAAATGAGCAAAAGATTTAATTGAAGATGTTGTTAATGACTTGTATATAAATGTAATAGTTTGTTAGATTACTCAACAATTCAATTATTGACAGTCTTTGATGGGGCCTATCACTTACGGGGGATATATCCATTTTCAGGTTGGATCTGATGTGGAAAGAATGTCTACATGTGCTATGTGATACGTGCGAGGCGAAGACTTATTTTTGAAACACATTTTGTAAATTAACTTGTAATTATTTTATAATTATTTAAAACTTCTTGCATTAAATACTCTGATATTAGTTTGTTGTGTCTATCGATCTACAGTTGGGATTCAGCCCAGACTTCTTTAAGTCTTCTGCTGTGCTTTGTAAGCAGTATTATATTACTGTTTATGCTGGTTTGGGCTGTTTCAGTGGGTGTTCAATCTATTCTTTTAATGAAAGGGTAAGTTAGATTAATGCAAAAATTCTATATATAAAGTTGAGTTGTTATTTATAAATTTTATTTATGAAATTGTCTCGTTTATCACATAATTTTTTATGTATAAAGTTAAGAAAAAAAAGTGTGTTCATATTCAAGTTTTGTTATATGAAATTCTGGCTCTTTTATCACATAATTCTTTATGTATGTGATGATATCCTATGAATTTATATGAGGATTTAGTATTTTTTTAAATCAAATTTTCTCTCATAATCCTTTAATAAAATTTAATTTGTCAAAGGGATTAAGTCATGTTTCTTTTATATAAAATTCTTCTTGATTAATAGTTAGTTAACAAAGTTTAAATTTGTTATAAGAATTAATTTCATATTGATATTTCAAATAAACTTTTATGATTTATATTTCTTTAACAAAATTGCAATTTGTTTGGAGGAATTGAATTTTATGGGTTAATTATGTAATCATCCATGAGATTATAATCCTTTAACAAAATTTAATTTACTTGAAGGATTGTGCTTATATATCTTGATTCAAGGGGTGGTTTTGATTTTATGATTCTCTACAAAATTTTAATTTGTTAAGAGAATTAAGTATTTAATTTAAATATTTCAATTTATGAATTTGAAGTTTTTCATGAAGTATCATGTTCAGGGAATATTTTAATTTGATAACTTCTATGTCTTGATTAAGGTTTGCGTTAATGATGAAGTTTTGTGTATTAGTAGGTGTGTATGTAATTCAAGTTGTAGTGATTAAGGTTTGCGTTAATGATGAAGTTTTAATTTAAATAGTTCAATTTATGAATTTCAAGTTTTGATTGGATCACTATTGAAGATCCAATTAGTAGTAGTGAATGTGATCTTGTTTGTTTTATTTAGTCATGAGATTATAAGGATTAAGTAATTTGAATAATATAAAAAAAAAAGATATAAAACATTTCGGATGGTAGCTGCTATCTCGGCAGTGGCGCCTTAATCCGAGATGGCGGGCGTGTTTTCGTTGTTGTTTCATTTATCCGTTGTGTTCAAACCTCGTTCAAAACGCTAAAATGAATTAAAAATAGTAAATGGATGTTACAAATTATGAAATTTGGTACCCATGGTAATTGATGCGTTATGGACGCAGTAGCAAAGTCGGATTTTATATTTGAATTTTCTAAACTGTCTGAAAGGGCCATTTAAGTTTCTCGTTAAATTTTAAATTTTGGAACTTTTGAGATTTGGGTGAAATCATTTAAAATTATCAAGTCTTAGAAATGTTTTAGTAGAATGGAGTGGATTAAATGTGTAAACGCGTTCTAATACGTGATTTTTGTGTATGTGTGTGGTGTCTAGGACCTCGGTTCATAAGAGGGTGAAATTCCTATCGTGATAGAACTTCGTTTTGTTTGCAACACTACGAGGTACACGCTTAGACCATACTGTTTTATGTGGTTGTGCAAAGTAGTGTTATTCCATTCTTAACTGTGGCATTTTAAATTACTTAAGGTTTACACACCTCAAATAATTTGAAAGAAGTTAAACTTGGAAATTGAGGATTGATGTGTTTGTTACCATTTTGGTTTGAATTATTACAATTATTGTTCCCATGGCGATTTTGGATCATTACGCGCAATGTCTTAGGTCGGTGGTTGCCTTGGGATTTGCTCTCCCAAGTGTATTCCTCCAAAAAGGATTGGATTTTACTTGGACGACCCGAACAGGACGGGCTACGTTACAAGCTAAGATTATCTACGAATATTTGTATTAGAGCCTATGCGTGCTAGGATGAACACATTGCTTGTATTCAACCTGTTTAATATTTTGTATGAAGTCTCTGACGTGTATTGGATTAGTTCTTTGGAACTTGCTACGTGTTGTCATACGACAGCTAGAAGGTTGATTGCAGGTGGGATTAAGTGAGGACTCGACTTAGAACCCGTAATCATCAAAACTATATTTTTCTTTTGTAATAAGATTATGAGTAGAAATAACTCCAAACTATGTAACAAGCAGAAATTAATTCGGTTTCCTTCATTTTCGTTTATTTATCTTTAGTTCTACCTAGAGGCGAATAGGCTCTCGAGTTCCCTTTATAATAAGATTATGAGTAGAAATAACTCCAAACTATGTAAAACATATCTGCTGCTAAATATTTGCTGCGGTTTAATAGATTAAGCAGCCTTTAATAAAAAAAAAACATGAGGTGCAAAAAAATAATTGAACAAAGGCTGCGATTTTTGGGTTACCCGCAACCTAAAACTCAAATTAAAACCCGCCTTTTAACGTCTATTTTACAATCTAACCTACTGTTTCATAAAAAAGCCAAGACTTGCTTCTTCATCTTCCTTTTTCATGACATCTTCATACCTTCATCTTCGAAAAACACTTCAAAAACTTAACAAAAACGCTTCAATCTTCAACCACGAAAAACCCACTAAAAACACACAAGGACCACATGAATTCTCCATCTTCTAGCTGTTCATCTTCGAAAACCCACTAAAAACACACGAATTCTCCATTTTCCTTCATTATCCTTCATTCTCCATTTGTTCATCTTCATCTTCAACCACTACTATTCCCATCTTCGATTATCCTTCATTATGCATTTTCAAAACCCACAAGAAAAACACAAGAATTCTTCATCTTCTTGTTCAAAGCATTGTTCGTTTTCATCCTCATAACCCACGAAATTGAGGTATAATTTCTCTTTTCTATATATTCGACCATAAAGTTTTGCTAGTTATTCGAAACCCTCGAAATTTAGCGCTATTTTTTTTATACTAATTTTGTTTTTGTTTTTCATTGTAGATTACTTAACCCAAGAAATCAAGGTAATTTTATTTACTTTTTAACTTGCAAGTTCATATTTTATTGTTTTACTCATAATTTAGTGCTAAAGATATCAATTATTTGTGAGTTTGACATTTTCAAGTTTATGTGATTAACTTGTTAATTATTTATGTATATTATTTTTAAATGTGGTTTATTGTTGTACATATGTTTTAATTAAGAGAATTAGAATATACATATTTTTAGGGTTAAATGATATATTTTTAGGCTTAATATTGATATATGAAGTATAGAATTAGAATATGTTTGGTTATATAGAATTAGAATATGTAGTATGAGGTATGAAGTATACAATGTTAATTATTTTAAATGATTTTATTTTAGAAAACAATGTAGTGCTTATATAGAATTAAAATATAAAGTATATACATAGGGTTAAATATGTTTATAATAAATAAGTTTATATTTTTAAGGTTAAATATGTGTATATATGTTTAAAAATGATTATGATGTTTGTTTTTGAATTATATAATCACACTTAGGATGACAAAAGATCGTTCTTGGATGTATGGAAGCATTGAATCGTCAGAATTTATTGATGGCGTATTAGAATTTTGTAGTGTTGCGGTTGAACATCAAGTTAGGACGGGGGAGTTAGTCTTTATTGCCCATGTGTCAATTGTGGCAATGTATCAAAGGTAGATTGTTCATATCCTTAGGGAGCACATACTTCGACGTGGGTTTAGGCCTCATTATCATGTTTGGGTTTGGCATGGTGAGAAGGGAGTTTACAAGGAAAAAAATGTTGTTGAGGATGTCAATAATGTGACTGACGTCAATGAGGATGTACTAGATCGTGTGGGTGGGTATGAGACGGATGAAGAGAATGTCGATGAGGATGTGGATCGTGTTGATGAGATGATGGAGGGAGTTGAGGATGAGTTAGGAAAACGTCCTCGTGTATTTGACTTTTTTACAGAGGCTTCTCAAAAGCCTTTGTATCCTGGATTTACAAAGTTCACCAAAATAACAGCAACGTTGACAATTTTCAACATTAAGTCAAAGTTCAATTGGAGTGACGCTAGTTTCACAATGTTATTAGAAGCATTAGCTGAGATGCTTCCTAAGGGAAATGAACTTCCAAAGTCGACATACTATAACAAAAAGCTCATGTGTCCTTTCGGCTTAGAGTACGAGAACTTAGAAGAGTGTCCTAGGTGTGGGCTATCGCGTTACAAGCGTAAAGGGGCTCGGGATGCTAAAGGGGCCCCGGCTAAAGTATTGTGGCATCTTCCAATAATACCTAGATTCAAGCGCTTGTTTTCTATAAAGAAAGATGCATTAAATTTGAGGTGGCACGCAACTAGGGTGAAGAAATATCACTTTCTCACACATCCATCTGATTCTCCGGAGTGGAAGAGTATTGAAAGGTTGCATAAGACTTTTGGGGATGACGTTCGTAATTTAAGGCGCGGACTGTGCACGGATGGAATGAACCCATTCGACAATCTTAGTTCTCAACATAGTACTTGGCCGGTACTTTTAGTGATATATAATTTGCCTCTTTGGTTGTTTATGAAGAGTAAGTACATTATGCTTTTGCTTCTTATCTCGGGTCCTAAGCAACCTGGCAATGACATAGATGTATATCTTGCACCTCTCGTTGAGGATTTGAGAAAGATGTGGGATGAAGGAGTTTCCGTGTTTGATGCATATGCTAATGAGCAGTTCACCTTGCGTGCAATCCTTTTATGCACTGTTAATCACTTTCCGGCATATGGAAACTTATCAGCTTATAAGAACAAAGGCAAGAAAGCGTGCCCAATATGTATCGATGACATAGAATCCACGTGGATTCCTAAGTGCAAACATATACTCATGCACCATCGAAAGTTTCTCCCACGAGATCAACATTACCGTAAGAAGAAGAGGATGCTCAATGGGGAGGTTGATGACCGTGTAGCTCGTCGACCGCTGACCGGTTATGAGGTTTACAAACAGGTTAACGTGGTTGAGACTGTATTTGGTAAAACAGGGCAAATGCAAAGGGGTGAAGACCGACTGTGGAAAAAAGAATCAATCTTTTGGAAGCTTCCATATTGCAGAGATCTGCAGGTTAGGCATTGTCTTGACGTCATGCATATAGATAAAATGTATGCGATGCCATACTCGGGACTCTAATGAACGTTCCGAGTAAGACAAAGGACGTTAAGGTCGTGCGAGATTACTTTGAATGCAAGGGTATTCGTCCGGAATTGTGGACACAGGTTAAGGTGAGTAAGAAAAGAGAGAGAACTGATGAAGTTGGGGGTAGTAGCAAGGAAAAGGGCGGTAAAAAGAAGATGAGTAATGAAAAAGTTTATTTACCTTCAGCTTGCACATTGTCCAAAGAAGAGAAACAGGCATTTCGTGAGTCTTTCTATGGCATTAAAGTTCCGTCTGGGTACTCATCCAACATGAAGAGATTCGTGACCTTAAATGGTGAGTAGAAGTTGGGAAGCATGAAATCTCACGATTGCCATGTAATGATGCAAGTGTTCTTACCAATTGCACTACGTGGAATACTGCCAAAACATGTGACATATGCTATTACCGAGCCATGTTCGTTCTTCAACACAATTTGTAGTAAAGTTCTTCATCCCTTTAAACTTGATGCTCTTCAAGTCGACGTGATTGAAACTTTATACAAGTTTGAGATGTATTTTCCACCTTGTTTCTTTGACATAATGGTTCATCTTATTGTTCATCTCGTTCGTGAAATCAAGCTTTTGGGTCCAGTGTTTTTAAGGTGGTGTTATCATTTTGAGAGACACATGGGTGTTTTACAAAACAAAGTGAGGAATCCAGCACGACCAGGAGGGAGTATGATTCAAGGCACTGTAAGTGATGAGATTGGTAACTTTATAGCCGAGTATATGGCTATGGAAAAGCCTATTGGACTTCTCACCTCTCGACATGAAGGAAGACTTGAGGGAAAAGGAACAATTGGCTCCAAAACAATCACACCTCCTCGGGACAGTCTTCTATAAGCACACCTGTATGTGTTGCATCATATTCCAGAAGTCCATCCTTTTTTGAATGAGCATTTTGACATATTGCGCGCAAAATATCCTTCTAAAGGTGATAGGGCATTGATGCAGTTGCATAACAAGACCTTTATTGATTGGTTTCATAATCGAGTAATATGTGAAGAACTAAAGGGTGTGTCTGAAATTGTTAAGTGGTTAGCTTTAGGTCCTCGTGATGATGTCAACAAATATGAGGGTTACGATGTCAATGAGTTCACATTTTGGACTGAGGGTCAAGATAAGAAGTCATCGTATCTGCAGAATAGTGGGGTTTCTATTTTGTTGTCATCTACAATTTAAGCGAGTGCCAAGGATCAATCACCGGTTGATGGTAAATAGTTATTGTAACATCCCGGAAAAACTCGGACGTTTTAAAAGAGAAAATATCTTTTTGAAGCAACTCAATATAGTCCGAGTCAAACTAGAATATATGAACGATAGTTTAAAACGAATTTTTGAAACCAAATCAACTTGCGGATCGAGTTCTATTAGGGTTATTAATATCTACTAGACATAAAGAAAACTTAGCAGCGGATAAGTTGATAAAGTTAAGTCTACTTATTACAACTTGAGAACGTAAACGCCTCATAAAACCAAATATTCATAATACGTAAATTAAAGTTCATGACGTGACTTCTGTAATCTAACATTTTATTTCTCCAAGGACTATCCGCACTCCCCATTACCTGCAATTTAACTTACTGCTAGTCATTGCCCAGGAAGGAAACGACATCATCGCAAGATCGTTAAGACCAAAAGTACACGTCAGCAAGAAGTCGCAAATCATCTAAATCAAGTACAATAAATTTAAAATAATAACTTTAAATTAATTTCATATATCTGTTAGTTAGCCATACTGTTGTATCCTTGTTCCAGCCATACTGCCGGTTCAACTTCATTCTCCATAGGTGAGACAATACATTAGGGGGAGCTAACCCCTAAGCAAGTCCCTACCATAGACACACGTCCTACTTCGGTGCCTATGGTTAAGTATGCATACCCCCGCGGTGGCTCATAAGGCTCCATATGCCGCGAGTAATTCTTTCCACCAATTGACGTCATACTACGTCCACTTTAAAGTTAGTGAGGTCATACTACCTCTGCTTATTAAAATAACATAATGAAATTACTTATTCGGAAAGCGTATCATTATTCATACCACACACCCATACATTACCTTTGTTTCCATTAACATATGGTACATAACATATAATACAAAACTATGTTGCGTGTACGTACCTTGACCAAGCAAACAATTCACAAACGTCCTAATCAATTCCCGGTCACGAATCGGCTTCCTACAAGGTTCAACCGTATTCGGGAAATAAGCACACATTCACATCTTCCTCAAAGAAACCATAACACATAGATACGACTACCATCACACATAGAACACATACACATACCATGAATCATACACTACATCTCTAAGACATATTAAACACTCAAAAAAAAAAACAGCATATGAAATCTGTCCAGAAACCTGCCTTAACACTGTCAAACTGGAAATCCGACTTCACCGTTGCGTTCGGAAGGCATCAAAACCCCTGGGTACCAATTTTCATGATTTATAACATAGCATAAGTATTTTTAACCTAATTTCAAAGTCAAAATACTTTCAAAAACACCCTTTTTTCATAATTTTCCAAACCTACGGGATTTTGTCCATTTTTATTAAAATACATACTAATTTCTAATTTCCACATTTCCTATTAAATCCATATCATAAGATTCATAATTTTATACCAACATAAAAATCATTTTCAAAATTCTCAAATAATTAATTTCTTATAAAAATATAAATCCTCCTAAACAAATCATTCATCAACATTTAAGATTTTCATACCATACCAAAACTACTACAATGAAATTTCTCCATAAAAATCCCAATTTAAATATACACATTTATTATTATTATTATTATTATTATTATTATTATTATTATTATTATTA
>CM033464.1:1679352-1791852 GCA_019425755.1 Amaranthus cruentus
AACTTACAATTGAGGAAAAAAACCCAAAATCAAGGAAAAGGCTAGGGGGATTCTGGGTTTGGGGGTGCTCTTAAATTTTTTAGGATTTTGAAAGCTAGAAGAATATTTAGGTTTGGGAATTTTAAAGAATTGGGAGAAGGATAATTATATAATAATGGATTTAGGAAATAAAATTATCTCCTCATTTCATGGGAGTTACACTCCCCCAAAAACCCAACCCCAAAGGGGCCACCCTTGTGTTTTCCCTCCCTTTTTTTTTTTTTTTTTAATTAAATTTAGAGATGAAAAGGGTTTTTAAGTTTTACCCTAAAGTTCAAATTGCAAAAAAGGGATTTCTGATCAAGCCCAAATGAAATGAAATGATAAAAAACATTAGTAATAATTTATTAAATATATGGGGAATTTTTTGTTTGAAAATTAAAATTTTAGTTATACTACGGGGTACATGAAATATGGAGCTTGACTATTGTCTTTCCTAGGGTTTTTCCCAAATCAAGGGGGTGGATAATAATGGCTTTTAAAAAAGGGCGACCCTTGTGGATTCACCTTGTAGACTTAGATGGTTTAGCGATGGTGAGTAGCCATTATATTTAGCAAAACCAACCAAGTATTCTACATTGTAGCCCCTTATAAAAAGTGGCTATTGTTATAGGAAAAAGAAATACCCTTTGGTATAGGGATGTTGGGGATGAGGAAGAATATAATGTTTTTGAAGACCCCCTCCCTTATCAATTCAAAATGGGTTAAGAAGATGAAAGATTTGGTTATATGGGGGTTACATCCCCCAAAGGAATACATTTGAATTAAGTGATTCACAAGGTTTTAAAAATACGTGTTGTTGATGTGTTTTAAGCTTTTTATATTTTGCGAAAAAGCAAATTTGGTTTTGTTTGAATAAACTTGGCACACAACATTTTTTGGTAATTTTTTTGTTGAGTGGTTAGAATCAAAAAATTTTCAAATTGTTGAAATTAGGGTTTTATATTGCGATTTTACGCTTTTGATGCATTTTGTCATTTTGGGGCGTAAAAAAAGCTTAAATTTGGGTTTTGTTTACGGGAAACATGCCCAAACACTATTTGGTATATATTATTGTGTTGAACTGGTTAAATAGAAAATAATTATTAAATTTATATTCGGTTAAGTTGCGTTTTAAACTTTTTAAAGCTTTTATGCATTTTGGCGAAAGTACCCCCAAACTTTTTCTAAGGTAGTTCTATTTATATTGTTGGGCTTTTATTTACAATGCATCTTTTTGAGACAAAATTGACCCAAGATTAAGACTTTGGGCGACGGGGAAAAGTGAGTGGGATAAGGACTATGATCCGGGAAGGAAATGGTATGGGGATGAGGGACAAATTTTTTAAGTTGCTCCACCAACAACAAGGGGCGCCCCCCCCGGGATGCCCCCGTTTTTTTAAGAACAAAGGGGCAAGGCCACAAAACCCCCTAAGTCACCGGATCCCATGCACCTCGAATCAATGCATTGGGTCAACCCGGGAAAATGGCGGGCAATAAGATTTCCATATTCCGCAGGGAAACGAGGTTCCATGGGGGTTTTGAAGAACTCACTTTGGATGATACTATGGTAAGCACTTTGGTATTTTCATTCATTTCTTTCATTTTAAAATTAATTGAATTGACATTAATTAATAATTATAATTTTCTTTTGTAGAATTTTTTTACATCCGAGTACTAAAGAAGAGTATTTTACTTTCATCTTTGAAAGATTGGAGATTTCAAATCCAAGCTTGTAGCTCGCTGGATCACAAAGAAGCGTCACCGTGAGACCACGAAGGTCAAAACGGGAAATGAAGGTGGAGAAGAAGCACCTTCAAAGATGCCGTGTGAAATATGGCCTAACATATCGAAAAATGAATCTGTGGCGTTTGTTGCCAAAAAAAAAAATCCCAACGAAATTGTAAGTATTCCATATTATAACTTTTCATTTTAATTTACTTCTTTTGATTTAATTATTAAACTAATTAATAATATATAACATTTAAATTTTGTTGATTAATTAGGAAAAGCGTGGTAAAGCTTCCGAGTCAGCAAAGAACAGGAAGTTTTACCATCACATGGGCCCAAGAACGTACGATGAGGCCAGAAAAGTGTGGATGGATGCGGGTTTTTACCCCAATCAGAGTCCAGCCCCGAACTCCTCTACGACTACCTTCGCATCCGTGAATACTCCTGCTGGAGATCGGGTACGAGATTGGTACTACGAGCTTCATGCTCGAGATGCAAGTGGTAAATTTGTCATTCCTGATACGGGAACGAAGAAAATTGCTGATGCTGTGGTGAGTTTTGATATTATTAAGTATATATTCTTGATTTGTTATATACTTAAATTTTTATATATTAAGCGTTTTTATTTGAACAGATGGGATGAAAAGAAAAATAAGCTATGGGGGAGTTCACCCCAAGAGCCAATGTTGATGCATTGCATATGGTCTTAGGGAAAGACCATCAAGGGCGGGTAATTGGAAAAGGAGGCGTCCGTGTGGGGATAAAGAAGGCATTTGACAAAGACTGTGTAGCTATTCAATCCTAAACGATGCCACCTGATGAAGTAAAGACACTCAAAGAAACAATCACAGCAAATGTCACAACAAAAATGACAAAGGACGTTCTCGACAAGGTGGTATTGTTGTTGCACAAGATGGGAGGACCTACTGTTGACTTGGCAAATATGCTTGCCGAGGATCAGCAAAGTCAACCTGGGGATCCTAAGGCTTCGGTGGAGCGAGCACCTGAGCCCATTACCCCCGTAGCACACCAGCCCATTCTTACCCCTGAAGCATAAAGCCCTACACTGGAGACCATGAACTTCGTTGCTCAGGAATCGGAACCAACAACCGAGCCAGTGGTAAAGGTACATATAGTTTTTAAATATATAAGCGTGTATTAATTTAAATTGCAACATGTTTTAATAATTTATTATGATGCTAATTCTACTAAACGACAAAATTTTCAAGAGGCGACTCCTTGCTCTCTTTTGCCACCTCAGTTAGGCGTTGCTCGTTTTGGCGACTTACCTGAGGTTGCATACGATGTGGCGCAGCAAACCCATAAGGGCCAAACAGTTCATTCCATGCCTGTTACAAGTGGCCACATTAGTGTGACGGTAGTAACTATCGTAATGGGGTTCGAAGATTTCTACTTCCGGCCCAATGCCGAATGGACCCTTGAGAAACCTCGACCCTAAGAGTTTGCCACAGGCCATATCTTAGGTCCATTCACGCCAAAGGTAATAATCTTTTTTATTATCTTATTTGTTTTATTATTTTAATTATGATTACAATAATTTAATTGTAAAAACGAAATAAGAAAAAATGTTGAAAGCTCTAAGGAGAGTCGTTCCTCTCATTCGGTGGCAATCACTCCAATCTTTGACCAGGCTTAAACATCTTTCAAGATTGCCTATGTGCACAAAGGTGCATCTAAGCATGCATCGGAGGACCCAATTATTCTACCCCCGCTGGCGGAACAATTTTGCTTGGTTGAGGAGCCTAGTGTCTATTGGTCCTAGTGACATTGGGAAATTTTTTGGAGGAAATGTTGAAATATGCCTTTATCCATCCTACATGAGGTGATGTTCTTATCTTACAATTTAGGTTTTATTGTTTAATTGTTTTAATAATCGAATTATAGAAAAAAATTTTTCTTATTGGTGAGTTTAGTGCGCTTACGTGGAGCTAAATTGCCTCAACATCCAATAAAATTTTGAGGGTTTTTAAACCAAAGTATTTGTGGAAAAGGGAGGATCCGATGACGTCTAAGCATACATTGAACGTCTGAAACATTCCTTGCATCTAAACACCGCTTTATTCTTGCTCCATATTATTAAAAGGTAATTAGTTTTTTTTTTTGAAATTGAACTTATCTTTTGTTTTTTAATTAAGTTCACCTATTCTAAAACTTGTTGATTTCAAAGGGGTTTTAGTGTGCATTGGATATTTTTTGGTCCCATGCCCTAGGGCAATACGGCCGCTTTACTCATTACATAAAGGAAAAACCCGTTTTACAACATAAAATTCGAAAATAATTGTCAAATGCTTGAAATTGGGGTTAAGTTAGCTTTTTAGGGTTTTGAAGCGAAACGCCCAAACCAAGAAAATAGTAAAAATATTACATCTAAAAAAAGCATAAGGAAGATTTAAAAGACTTTGATCCGATCCATGCTTTCGAAAAACCCAAAAATTAATATCGAGTAATAAAAAAATTTAATACAATCAATAATTTGAACCATTTATAGGCTAAGTTATACAACAAAATATTAATTCTTTTAAATTTTACAACAAAAAGATTTGTAAAAAATATCATTATAAGTTTATTTTCTAAAACGATGTCCTCCGCTTAAAGAAATTAACACATAAAGAGTACAACCATCCGCACTAAAATTGGCAACTGAAGGGAATCTATCCCCGGGGAAAAGGCCCTATCAAAGGCCAACAATTGAATTGGGAGGTAATCCAACAAACTGACAATAAGGCATTTAAAACATCTCCAAATTAATCTTGTGCTTATTTGGTTTTCCTTAAAAAAATTTAAATTTTTATTAAAACTCAAACTTTTTAAAAGATGTTTAAAATACATAAATACGACTAAAATTTGGTTCATAGTAAATCAAAAAACACGGCTATAAAGAAGTTAATTTAAAAAAAAATACTTATTACTTAACAAGTAAATAGCAAAAATACTAAATTGAAACAATATGATTTCATTTGTGAAACAAACAAAATTTTGTATCCAAACGATTTATTCAAAACCAATTAAAAAACAACAAATATAAAACATTAAACGTGGAATATATGGCCGTCGAAGTAGGCTTGATCAAATCCAGAAATACGGTGATTTCATCAAAATACGGTTTTGAAGAACGGGGGCGACGGGGCTTGGGGCCCTCCAAAAGCATTTTCCTATTATCAACCATGGGGTTTCACAAAAAATCCAAAAAATAAATATCCGTCCCAATTCCCCAAAAACGACATTTTTCAACGTCAACATTTTAATATAAAATAAAACAATTCAATTAAATTTTCTTTGAAATCAAAGAATCATCATTTTAAAATACCAATCAATTCATCATCAATCATCAATATGCAAAACTTGATTTACTATCGATGGAGTTTAATTACTTTTACAAATTATTAAATCCCAAAAAACCTTTTGACATTCAATTTATTTCATAGTTTCTAATCCCATTTATAAATTCCATTTTAGTACCATATTAAGACACTGTAAGTAATTTGGTCATAGCTTCCCTCATAAAACCTAGGGCGATTCAAATGGCTACAACCAATTTTGAGAGATCTCCCAAACCTATGCAACTAAAACCGAAACAATAAAGAGCACCCAAAATGGAAAACGAAAATTGATGATTGATTTGTGACAGCTTTTTACCACACTTTGGAACGTGAATCCTCATACAACTTCGGAAGAGGCATTCAAAATGTCTATGCAATTAAGCTCTACAATTCTCATGCAGACACCAATAAAAAAACTCTAACTATCCCAAAACAGTCAAACATCCCGGGCCCCAAACTTTTCTTAATAATTAGCACTTTTATTTCAACTTTGAGCATGAATAAACAAAAATTTAATACCAAAATTACTCTAAGATTTAATTATGCTTAAATAGATTAGTTTTGAGTTACCTTGAGCAAGATTAATCCACCAAAATTTGAAATCAAAAGTCAAGATCCACTATTAGAAATCCTTAATGCACCACAAAATGTCACCTTCTTGATCTACAATTATTCCATCAAAGACCTCCAAAACCAAACAACAATTTAAAAATTTAATTTTGGTCCTTATTGATCATTAAAAAACTTGCAAGTAAACTCAAGAACACATAGAAAAGACTTACTTTATGTTTAAAAAGAGAATAGATGGTGATAGTTAGATGGGTCCTCCTTCTTTACAAAAAGTAAATCCCTCAAAAATACTTAATTTAGATTCTAGCTTCACAAATTTGAGTGAAAATTTTTTGAAATTGAAATTAAGGTTTTCAATTACTTATATTCTTACACCAATACTTTGAGAAAAGATGAAGGTTAGTAAATTTGGGTTTTCGCCACTTTGTGATGAAATAAAAGGTAGAAATTGATTTTTATATTTGTGTTTTTTAAGATGGCATGAAGAAGAAATGATAATGTATGAAAGAAAAGGTAGTATTACTACGGTATATAACTTAGGGAAAAGGGGCTTAGTTTATGGGGAATCATGAAAATAGGAGAATGAGTCATAAACTTCGGGTTATATGTGGCAAGAAAAAAAACATTGTTTTTGGCTTCCTATTCATCCCTTTTAAATAAAGGTGGTATAAAAATACCCATATTTTTCTTTAATAATTTTTTTTTATCCCCAAAAATAATAAAACTAATATCTAAAATTGTAGTAAAATTTTACTTTTAAAAAGAAAAAACTCATTTTTTGGTTGGTTTTTGATGATGACTTAAAACTTTTTATAAACAAACAAATGGGTATTGAGATTGTTTTGAATTATAATCCAATCATTAAGAGATCGTCGATGGAACCTTAAGAAGTTGTAAAAAGGAATTTATCTGCCAAATACCGAGGTAGAACACCTCAAGATTAGTCAAAATCAAGGATGTTCAAAAGGAAAAGCGAAAGGTCCCGTCAATGGCGAGAAATTGGTTCCAATAATTAAGAAAATAATTCCGTTTTTTTTTTCCTTTATTTTTACGTTGAATAAATTAAGGTAGCCCAAGAAATTAATCCGAATTAAATTAACTAACTTCTAAATATTAAATCCCTAATATAACTTCCTAAAAATTAGGATCTTGGCTATTTTTATTAAAAGAAAAGGACTTGGAGAACCTCAAGTACTTTAAGAATAAGCCCAAATCCTTTCATTAGATCAGGGTTTAATGGCAAAACATGATCTTAATGGGTATATAAATGTTATTAACCTCATTAAAAAATTTGGGGGAAGAATATTTTGCAAAAATCTATTGAAAGTGCCCAATACATTTGGGGAGATCCAAAGATCAAGAAAAGGGAAATTTTTATGTCAATTCTAATTAATTTAAAAATTTTCCCGGTATTTCCTTGTTTGTTCATCCAAATTTAGAATTTCTTTTGTATGGTTTTATGAGTGTGTAATTTGGGATTTTTGGGATGTCTAAAGGGGAAAAAGGAGTTTAGGTAAAAAAGAAAAGAAGAAACAAAAGGGAAGAGAACTAGAGAAGGAGAAGAGAAGTTTAGGCCTAGAAGGAGAATAGAAGTTTTAGAATAAAATTGTAATTACATAAAATTAATAAGAAAAGTTAAAAATTCCTAATTAACCGCTTTCTTTCTTTTAAGGCCGAAAGTTTTCCCACGAAAATGTTTGTTCTTTTTAAGTTTCTTTTTATTGCTTTGGGTATTTTCATTTATATAAATTCCCAAAAAAAAACGGTAAAAAACCCTAAGAGTAACACAACAACCCTTTGTTTAGTTCATTATCTCTAAGTGTTTCTACAATTGGGATGAGCCCCTTCCTCTTTGAGGAAACCCCGAGGCCGATCTTGGTGTATTAGAGATGAAAAATGAATGAACGCGATGGAAGAAGGTTACTCTACTCGAGACCACCATGTTATGGCAAATTCTACACTTATTGGAAGAATGGGATGGAGATCTTCATTAAAGGAAATTATGTTTGGAGTCATAAGTTGAGATTTTGAGGTAACAACTACCAACTCCAAACGAGGCTTCCCAAACCGGGAACCTTAATATGAGAAGGAAGATTTTCAAAAGATGGAGATGAATGCCTTGTATCAAATTACCAACCGGCGGGTCCAAACCCAACCAATAAGGATCAGGGTCCAAACAAAGAAACAAAATTTGGGATCTTGGGAAATTACCCTGAAGGAAGAAGGAAATAAAGGTTAAGATTGACTTTCTCTGTCAAAATTGAAAGATTAGTTATGGAACCTAGAAAAGCATTCAAGAAATGTTTACTAGATTCCGAACATCACAAATGAGCTTGTTCTTCGGGAAAGGGTTTAAATTTCCCCCCGATGAACAGTCTAAAGATTAAGAAGTCTTCCCTCAAGAGATGATGGAGAGCCAAGGTCCGACCATAAAGAATCCAAAGATTTCACAAAGTTCAATCGAAATTTAGTTGGTTCCTTATGACTCATGAATTACATTGGAACGGAAGTTGAAAAAAGGGCGGCTCCCCCAATGAAAAAAGAGTTCCGAGAGGAAGGAAACATGTTGGTCTGAAATTCAAGAAGTTCTTAGAACAAAAATATAATAGTCAAAAAAAATTTAAAGAAAAGAACCAAATTCAAAAGCCAACTTTTGAATGCCGCAAATGTGGAAGTCCAATCACTTTTTAAAAAATGCCCTCAATGGAAGAACGAAAGGGTAAAGGGAAGGTGGGGGGAGGGAAGACTACCAATAAAGGAACTTCAACAAAACGATTTTGCCATGATAAACCGCATGGGGGAGAATCCAAGGGTAAACAATTCCAGAAGAAGAAAGACCAATTCCTTTGGCCCCCGCATTAAAAACCCAAAAGGAAAAAGATTATTGTCTTCTAATTCATTTCCCGATTATTATTCAAATTGGATGAACATAAAATTAAAATGTTTTTTAGAGACTCCAAAACTTAGAAAAACAAAGGGTAAAATCCTCAGGGCAAAAAAGACCCCCAAGGCTAGTAAAGAAAAATATCCTCCCCAAATTCCTTTGGGTCCAGGTGAAATTTATTCTTTTGATTTCCGGATAATCGGATGTTAAAAGCTTTTAGAAAAGGTTAAACAAGAAAACACCCATTAAATATGAATTAAATACATAGTTGTTAGAAATAGAATTGAGTAATGAGTCTGATAAAGAGATTAAAAGCGTTTTTAATAAAATGAAGTTAGACCTAGAATTACCATATATGAAAATGAACATAAGGCTTGAATTAAATTCAAGAGAAAAGGGAAAATCAAAAGAAGTTCCCAAATGGATTCTTAACGCTAAAACCAAAGGAACCCAAAGGTTTAGGATACAATAAACATATAAAAGAAAAAAGGTTTATGTCGTCTCCCAAGTAGTAAGATCTTCCTTTTGTGGCAAGACGGGCACGAAAACATCAATGTTTAAAAAGGGAACGGCATAACAAAACAACCAAATATATGCGATAGAGTTTGGATTGAAGTTGATTCTTTTGTATAATCAATGGAAGGAACAAGGATGGTCGGTTCCACCCTCTAACAACAAGTTCGCTTTTGCGGTTCAGTGAGGGGGACCTCATCGATTCATGTATCTGGTCGCTTCCAAGCACATAGACGATAGATCAAAATTTCCTCACTGGAAGCCTTATGATGGAGGAACGCGGACCTTTGGCGACATGAAAGAATAATTGTAAAGGAAAGATAGGAAGGTCAAGTTCCCATGTTATTGATAATGTATTTTTGGTCTGAGAAATTTAAAACACAATCTTTTAAGTATTTCGTCCTTTGCAACAAAGGTAACTCAGAACTTTACTTCTGAAAAGTGCATGATTTCTAGGAACGACACAGGTGACACCATACTGGAAGGAATCAGAAAAGGGAACACCTACGTGGTGGACCTGCACATTGTTCCTAAAACCAGTCTAACGTGTCTAAGCGTTATAGAAGATGACCCTCTTCTTTGGCATAAACGATTAGGTCATGCTAGTTTTTCATTGCTTAATACTTCACGCATCTAAAGACCTAGTAAGAGGATTACCGGCCCCTTAAATTTCAAAAGGATGAAGTATCACATCCATGTGCCAAAAGGAAAACATGCAAGGTCATCCTTCAAAACCAAAATGTCGTAACCACCCCCAAGGCCACTAATTAATTCATATGGATTGGGACCAATGAGAATCCAAAGTCCATGAAGCTTATATGCATTTGTTATTGTTGAGATTACAAGATTTACATGGACTTTATTTTTTATGTGCAAAGAATGAATATTTGATGAATTTGTTGCATTTGCCACTAAAATTCAAAAATCTAGTAACAATCAACTTCCACATAAGATCGGATCATGGTAAGGGAATTCAAAAATTCAAGATTTATGAACTATTGTAATGAGCATGGTAGAAGTCATAATTTTTCTCGCACCTAGAACACGAACAAAAATGGTGTAGTGGAACGTGAAAAATAGAACCTTGAGGAAATGGCTAGAACCATGTTAATAGCTAGTGGTCTACCTAGAAATTTTTAAATAGTCAGTAATATTCATGCTATATATTAAATCGTGGTATTAATAAGACCATCACTTCTAAAAACCCCTACTAACTATTTAAAGGAATTAAAACCTAATATTTCATATTTTCGAAGTCTTTGATGTCGATGTTTTGTGCAAATCTGGATGATGAAGATAATACACAAAAAGAGCAAGATCAAGAAGAGCAACAACAGGTTCAGAATGCTGAACCAAATCAAGAACAAGAACAACAGGCAGATTTGGAACAGCCTGACGTTCCTAATCCAGATATCCCTAGAGAAGTACAAGAAGAAAGAATTGATGCTGAGCCAAATCAGAACCAAGTCAGTGAGCCTGCTTTCACATCTGTCTCCACAAGAGACTTTGTCCCAAAGCCGTGGAAACAACAAAAGTCACATCCACTAGACTTGATTCTAAGCGATATGGGAAAAGGCAAACAAACAAGATCCCAAATGAGAAACTTTTGTGCACACTTTGCTTTTCTCTCAACTTTTGAACCCAAGAATCATGAAGAAGCCCTTCAAGATTCAGATTGGGTGGTCGCAATGCAAGATGAATTAAATGAGTTTGAAAGTAATAAACTGTGGCACTTGGAATCAAAACCCAAGAACAAGAAAGTAATTGGATTTAAATGGGTATTTAGGAACAAGCTGGACGAGCATGGCACAATAGTAAGAAACAAAGCAAGGTTGGTGGTTAAAGGATACAATCAACAGGAAGGTATTGACTATACTGAAAATTTTGCTCCAGTAGCTAGATTAGAAGCTATTAGAATTCTTATTTCATTTGCTGCTTTTATGAATTTTAAATTATATCAAATGGATGTGAAATGTGCATTCTTAAATGGGTTTCTAGAAGAAGAAGTATTTGTGGAACAGCCGCCTGGCTTTGAAAACCCAAATTCTCCGGATCACGTCTACAAGCTTGATAAAGCTCTTTATGGGCTAAAACAAGCACCTAGACAATGGTACGAGAGATTATCTAAATTTTTGATTGAAAATAAGTTCATAAGAGGTAAAATTGATAAAACCTTATTCTTTAAGAATAAAGGTTCGGATATTTTAGTTGTTCAAATATATGTTGATGATATTATTTTTGGTGCTACTAATGAATCGTTATGTAAAAAATTTCCTAACCTAATGAGTGCTGAATTTGAAATGAGTATGACGGGAGAATTAAATTTCTTTCTCGGTTTGCAAATTAAACAAACTGCTAACGGTATTTTTATACATCAACAAAAATATATAAAAGAACTTCTAAAGAAATATGGACTAGATAGTGCTAAGACAAACCATACACCCATGGCCACTAACATAAGATTAGATGAAGACTCTAACGGAATTAGTGTTGACCAAACGATGTATAGAGGCATGATAGGATCACTACTATACTTAACTGTTAGTAGACCCGATATATCCTTTAGTGTAGGTTTGTGTGCTAGATTTCAATCAAATCCTAAAGAATCACATCATACGGCAGTAAAAAGAAATCTAAGATATTTAAAGGGAACAGAGGACTTGTCCCTATTTTATCCGAAAAGTGATGTCTATGACTTGAAAGGGTATAGTGATGCAGATTATGCAGGTGATCTTGTGAATAGAAAGAGTACATCAGGAATGGCACAATTTCTTGGCTCATGTTTAGTATCTTGGAGTTCCAAGAAACAGAACACAGTAGCTTTATCCACTGCAGAAGCAGAATATGTGGCAGCAGCAGCTTGCTGTTCCCAAATGCTATGGATTAAACAACAGCTAAGAGATTTTGGTATTAAACTTGAATGTGTTCCTATTTATTGCGATAATACTAGTTCCATTTGCATTTCTAAAGATCTGGTGCATCATTCTAGAGTTAAACATATTCATGTTAGGCATCATTTTCTTAAGGACAATGTCGAGCATAAAAATATTATTGTTAATATGTGATCAACTTCCAGATATCATGACTAAACCGCTTCCAAGGGAACAATTCGAAAAGATGAGGTTGGAGCTAGGTATGATCAAGCTTCACTAAAGTTTAATGCTAGCATTCCTCCTCTAAACAACTTGAAAAATTGGAAGGGTTAGATCAACCACAACAACCAAGATTGATCATTCAATCATTGCGAGATTTAGGTACACATCTATTTAAGTATGTGTCATAAACTTTGTCTTGATTGCTTGCTTGAACTGAATAGACCAAGTAGCATATTTTATTTTATTCTATATCATTATATTAATCACATATTATAAATTTATATTTATAAAATCACAAAAATTTATTTTATTTTTCCACAAATTCCAGCATTTTATTTTATTTTAATCTATTTCGGTGAGCCAACTTAATTTAAGAAATGGAAGACGGATCATCGAGGTGTTTCGGAAAGTAGTCGTCTAAATCAATATATTCAACGAACTAAGCTTAATTAATAACTACCCATTACACCTCCTAAAACCGCCAATATAGAAGTAGTACAAACTCTTCACTAACCGTCCCTTCATACCTTTATAACCTCTACACTCCTCACGTCACATCCATCATTCAAAAACCCCCTACTTGTACTACTCCTAATAAACTGTCACTCCATTTCCCTCTTTCAACAATCCCTAACCTTCATCAATTCATCTCCTCATCACCATGAAATCTCCCAAGACCTCATCTACCAAGAACACCAAAGGCAAGACAACCAAATTCATTCAACCGGAACCGCTTCTAGTTATCCACCCTTCATCAGAAACCCCTCAATCATCAACACCATTATCTAAACCGGAAACATCAAAACCCATGCATGTCGGCACAAAAAGGGCTCTTTCTACCACAAAAGGAAATTCATCTTCAAAACCCGCAAAGAAGGCCAAGGTAGTGGATCCTGATTGTGCTGAAGAAATCGCTAAGGAGATGTCCGTAGGTTTTGGTTTGGACAAGTATTGGTATGATTCTACTCCCTTTCCTCAATTACATGCCATTTTAAGTAATCAAGGTTGGGAAGAATTAATGAGTAATTTTTCTTGCAATTCGATTTACCCACATCTCATGCGAGAGTTTATTCAAAATTTTTCAATCGATAATGGGGTTTGTTCAAGTACGATTAAAGACATTAAAATTGAATTTAATAGTTTAATGCTGGGCGAATGGTTTGAAGTTCCTGTTCTAGGGTTTGATACGTATTACGTAGGGTCAAAGATTGTCTTTTCGGGTATTACTGAGAAAACTGTGTTAAAATTTCTTGGTCAAGATGGTAAAAAACGATTCAGTCACATGTCACTGTCTCCTTTCCATAAACTGCTATACAACATTGCAAGAAGATTTATTTTACCACGCAATTCCAAGCGTAGTGAGGTGAATCTTCGCGACGCTACACTCATCTACTGTTTAGCTAACCACATCAAAATCAATTTTCCGTCGTTGATGGTGTCACATTTATCTGAATGTATTGAAAAAGGCCTCATGGTAGGCTATGGAGGTTTGTTAACGTGTATCTTTAAGAAGTTTGGAGTCCCATTGAATGGACTAGAATTCCCTATGAGCGCCAATAATAAAATCAGTGAGAGGTGCCTTACAAATTTGCACCTCCAACTGAATGCAAAAGGGATTCTGGAACATGCCATTGAGGAGGTGGAAGTAAGTTCTAATGATGAAGAAGAAGAGAAAACAGAAAAAGAAGAAGGTGAGGGAGAGAAAGAAAAAGAAGAAGAGGTAGGGAAAGAAGAGGAACAAGGAGATCAGGACACTGTTCCCACTGCCACCACTAAGGTAGAAACTGAAAGGGAACAGGAGGAAGCTGTAAGTGAGGGGGAACAATTTGAGGGAGAAGAGAATGTGGAACGGGAAGATGAACAGACAAGTTCAGAGGATGAAGATCTACATATGCCTCTAAAGAAAATCAAGAAACCATCCGTGCTCACTCCAAGAAAGAGCAGGAGGTTAGCTTCCAAGAGTTCCTCGTGCCTACATGATGATATTACCTCTCCAACCCCTCCATCACCGAAACCAAATACACCCACACCACTCCATATTCCATCACCACCACCATCACCTATTCCCACTTCACCTCCACCAACTGGTTTTAATGATCCTACTACTATCCCTCCTCCTCCTATTACCCTTACTCATTTCCTATCCAAAGTTCTTGATCTGCAGTCCCAACTTTGTTCTACTTCATTTATGTTCTTAATATGCTTGACTTAGTATGTATGTACTTCATTTATGTTCTTAATATGCTTGACTTAGTATGTATGTTAGTTTAGGCGTATGTTTTGAAGCTTGGACTCTACTGTGTGGTTAATTGTTGTTAAATTGTGTTTGACTTAAATGTTTCTCAACTTCATATTTCATATTTTTGAAAGTTCTTAAACTATTGTGTTTCTTAATTCATATGTTTATTGTTTTACATAGTTGTTTTTATTTTTGATTTATTATTATACGTAATTTTGAAAACTTAAGTCATGTTTAACCACATGATCTTCGACAAGTTTTTAAAATTTAATTTATTAGAGTAATATGGTTGCTTAGGAGTTTAGTAAATCATTTGTAACGATTTGATTTACTAAATATGTTTGAACCTGTGTTAATCTCTAGCATGTTCACATAATATGTTTTACTCTATTTTACTTAAGTTTGTTTATAAAGTTTGCCATCATCAAAAAGGGGGAATTTGTTGGCCCAATTGGTTTTGATGATGACTTAAACATTTATAAACAAACAAATCGTGTATTGAGATTGTTTTGATAGGTTATATATCCGATCATTAAGAGATCGTCGATGGAACCTTAAGAAGTTGTGAAAGGACATTGCTACTCTGCGACAAATACCAGAAGGTATGGAACAGTCTCAAGATTAGTCAAAATCGAAGGATGTTCAAACGGAGACAGTGCAGTGCTCCCAGATCAATCGGTCAGAGAATTGGTCAATGAATAATTAAGAAAATAATTCCAATTTTATTTTCGTTTTATTTTGTACGGTTGAATAAATTAAGGTAGCACAAGAAATTAATCCGTAATTAAATTAACTAACTTCTAAATATTAAATCCCTAATATAACTTCCTAAAAATTAGGATCTTGGCTATTTTTAGCTAAAAGACAAAAAGGACTTGGAGTAACCTCCAAGTACTCTTAACAGATAATGCCCAATAATCCCACTTCATTAGATCATGGGTTTATGGCAAAACATGATCTTAATGGGTATATAAATGTTATTAACCGGCACATAAAAATTTGGAGAAGAATATTTTGCGAAAAATCTATTCGAGTGCCCTAATACATTTCGTGAGATCCAAGATCAAGAAAAGGGAAATATTGAGTGTTCTTAATTGCTAATTAATTCCGAAAATATTTCCTTGTGCTATTCCTTGTTTTGTTCATCCAAATTTAGAGAATTTCTTTTGTATGGTTTTATGAGTGTGTAATTTAGACTTTGGGATGTCTAAAGGGGAAAAGTGAGAATTTTATGTAAAAGAGAGAAGAGAGAACCGAGAAGAGAGAACTAGAGAAGGAGAAGAGAAGTTTAGGCCTAGAAGGAGAATAGAAGTTTTATGTAATAGAGAATTGTAATTACATAAAATTAATAAGAAAGTTTTCCACGTTAAATGTTGGTGTTCTTTTTAAGTTTCTTTTATTGCTTTGGGTATTTTCATTATATAAATTCAGCAAGAAAAACAGGGCGAAAATAACCCTAAGAGTAACACAACAATTCGCCCCCCCCTCTTGTTGAGTTCATTATCTCTAAGTGTTTCTACATTTACTTATTAAAATAATAATGTTTAACAAGACGTTTTTATAACTGTTTCATTCTCCCCTACTTAAGAAATTTCGTCCCCGAAATTTACATACCTTCAAAATAAATGCGGATACCGATTTTTCATATCAGATTCTTTTTCCCATGTCGCTTCCTCTTCCCCATGGTTAGTCCATTGTACTTTCACCCTGGGTATCGACTTGTTTCTCAACTCCTTAACCCGATAATCAATGACCCTTAACGGTTTTTCTTCGTAACTTAAAGTCTCATCAACTTGCAGTGGTTCGTAGCTCAAAATGTGAGATGGATCATGCACATACTTGCGCAGCTGAGACACATGGAACACATTATGTACTCGATCCAACTCTGGTGGTAGTGCTAACTCATATGCTACCTCACCAACCCTTCGCAGGATTTCAAATGGCCCTATGAATTTCGGACTTAATTTTCCTTTCACTCCAAAGCATTTTACACCCTTCATTGGAGAGATTTTCAAGAAAACCTTCTGACCGACTTCGAATTCTAGCTTTCTCCTGCGGTTATCATTATAGCTTTTCTGACGATCTTGAGCTCTCTTCATTAAACCCCGAATGACTTTTACCTGATCTACTGTTTCTTGAATTAAATCCGGCCCAATAGGAACATTCGTATCCAGATATTCCCAACACAAAGGAGTTCGACACTTACGCCCATACAAGGCTTCATACGGTGCCATCTTTATACTTGAATGAAAACTATTGTTGTAGGGAAATTCCACCAATGCTAGTTTTGATTCCCAATCTGATCCGAAATCCAATATACATGATCTTAACAAATCTTCTAGTGTCTGAATAGTCCTTTCAGTCTGGCCATCAGTAGCCGGATGAAATGCAGTACTCAAACTCAATTTCGTCCCAAATGCCTTTTGTAATTCTTTCCAAAAGTGTGATAGAAATTTGGAATCTCTATCAGAGATAATGGTCCTTGGAACCCCATGTAGCTTGACTATTTCTCGTACATAGATTTTCGCCAATTGCTCACTGACCATGTTGTTTTCATGGCAATAAATCGACTCGTCTTTGTCAAACGATCAACAATTACCCAGATGGAGTCATTTCCTCTCCTTGACCTTGGTAAACCAACCACGAAATCCATTGAAATGGAATCCCATTTCCAATTGGGCACCTCTAGGGGTTGAGTCAACCCAGCTTCTTTTCTTCTTTCAGATTTAACCTTCTGGCAGGCGTTTATCTATTCTAGTTTTTTATCAATCTTTATTTATAAACTTAAACGATGGTTTAGCTATTTGGGTCAACCTTTATTTATACATTGTTCCTCTTAGATTTTATCAATCTTCCTATATATCTCATTAATTGGGCGAGGTGTTCATGAATACATCGGACTCTGTCATTTAAAACGACATTCCGGGGATTAATATCACATAAAGAATTGTTTTACATATAATATCCCCACTTTGACTAGGACTTCGATTCTCCCCGATCACTCATATTTTCAAAATGCTTCTTTTTTTTTTGTTCTTTAAACAAACTCCTTGCCTGATACCAATTGAAATACCCAAACCAATGTAAATAGTATAAATATTACTATCTACAAAGCATAGCGGAAGACTTATAGAACCTGAAACAAAAAGTTATGCATAACAAAATATGTGAATTCTTTTAAATTTTACAACACAAGATTTGTCAAAATATCATTATAAGTTTACTTTCGCAGCACATAACACATAAAGGAGCAGCACAGCCATCCGCACTAAAATTGGCAACCTGAAAGTGGATCTATCCCCCGTAAGGGATAGGCCCCATCAAAGACTATCAACAATTGAATTGTTGAGTAATCCAACAAACTAGTACATTTATATACGAGTCATTAACAAACATGTCCAAATTAATCTTGTGCTAATTTGGTATCTCCTTATGAAACATTAATTTATTAAAACTCAAACTCTTTTAAAAGATCGTTTGGTATCGACATAAATACGACTAAGAACGTTTGTTTCATAGTAAATCAAAACACGGCTATAACTTTGTAAGTTAATAGCGAAAAACAAAATACGGCTATTAGTTAACAAGTAAATAGCGAAATAATACGGCAATTGAAACAATATGATTTCATTTGTGAAACAAACAAAACTTTGTATACCAAACGTATTTATTCAAAACTCATATTAAAACAACAATATAACAGCACATTAAAACGTGGGAATATATGGACCGTCAGGAAGTAGGCTTGATCTAAATCTTGAGAATACGGGTGATCGTCATCACCGAAATACGGTTCTTGCAAGAACGAAACGGGATCGGGGACTCGAGGCCGATCCGAAAAGCATTACCTATTATCAAGCTATAGGATTTCACAATAATCTAGATAAATAAATATCCGTTGCCAATTCCCAAAAACGTACATTTTTCAATGTCGAACATTTTATTATAAATTAAAACAATTCAATTAAATTTTCTTTGAAATCAGCAATCATCATTTAAAATATCAATCAATTCATCATCAATCATCAATATGTAATAACTTGATTTACTATCGATGGAGTTTAATTACTTTTACACAATTATTAAATCCCAATAATTAACCTTAGACATCCAATTTATTTCATAGTTTCTAATCCCACTTTATAAATTCCATTTTAGTACCATATTAGGACACCTGTAAGTAATTTGGTCATAGCTTCCTCATACAAACGCGTTTAGAAGCGATTCAAATGGCTACGCGACCCTAACTCAGAGATCTACAACTCTTATGCAGACACTAAAACCCAAAAACAATAAGAGCTACCCCGAAAATGGCAAAACAGAAAACTGATGATTGAGTTTCGTGACAGCCTGTTACCATTTCACTATTTTGAACGTAACTCTCTCATACGAACTCGTATAGAGGCGATTCAAGTGTCTATGCGACCGCGACTCAAAGCTCTACAATTATCATGCAGACACCAGGATCAAGAAACGACTCTAACTATCCCTAAAACAGTCAAACATAACTGGATAGAAACTTGCTTAATAATCAGCACTTTTATTTCAACTTTGAGCATGAATCAACAACAATTTAATACCTAAAATTACTCTCAAACATTTAATTATGCTTAAATAGATTAGTTTGTGAGTTACCTTTGAGCAAGATTAATCCACACACAATTTCAGAAATCAAAAGTCAAGATCCACTCTAGCTAGAAATCCTTCAATGGCTACCACAAAATGTCACCTTCTTGATACTACAATTATTCCATCAAAAGACCTCCTAAAAACCTAGCACACAACAATTTAAAATTTAATTTAAGGTCCTATTGACCATTAAAGAAACTTGCAAGTAAACTCAAGAACACATAGAAAAGACTTACTTCTAAGCCCAAAAAGAGATGGAGATGGTGATAGTTAGATGGGTCCTCCTTCTTCTACAAAAGCTACAATCATCAAAATACTTAATTTAGATTCTAGCTTCACAAATTTGAGTGTAAATTTTCTGAAATTGAAATTAGCGTTTTTCAATTACTTACATACACTTACACCAATACTTTGAGAAGATGAAGGTTAGTAAAATTTCAGATTTTCGTTTCACTTTGTGATGAAATAAAAGTAGAAATTGATCTTATATTTGTGTTTCTTGAAGATGGTATGAAGAAGAAATGATAATGTATGAAAGAAAGAGTAGTATTACTATCACAGATATAACTTAGAGAAAGGGGCTTAGCTTGTGTGAATCATGAAAATAGGAGAATGAGTCATAAACTCGTAGGTATATCTGGCAAGTAAAGAAAAACATTGATTTGGCTTCCTATTCATACTCATCAAAGTATAAGGTGTATAAAATACCCATATTTTTCGTCGTATAATTTATTTTATCCCCAAAAATAATAAAACTAATATCTAAAATTCGTAGTAAAATTTTACTTTTAAAAAGACTAACTCATTTACTTATTAAAATAATAATTTTTAACGAAGACGTTTTTATAACTGTTTCAAAGCGTTTTTGTCACTTTCGCGCGTAAAATAGCTTAAACTTGGTTTGTTATGTACGAAACTTGGCACAAAACACAATTTGGTATATATTATTGTGTTGAAGTGGTTAGAATTGAAAATAATTGTCATATGCTTGAAATTACGTGTTAAGTTGCGTTTTTAAGTGTATTGAAGCGTTTTTGTCATTTTTGCGCGTAAAATAGCGTAAACTTGGTTTGTTATGCACGAAACTTGGCACACAACACTATTTGGTATATATTATTATGTTGAAGTAATTCGAATAAAAAAAATTGTCATATGCATGAAATTACGTGTTAATTTGCGTTTTTAAGTGTTTTGAAACATTTTATTATTGTGTTGAAGTGGATAGACTCGAAAATAATTTTCAAATGCTTGAAATTACGTGTTAAGTTGCGTTTTTAAGTGTTTTGAAACATTTTTTTCACTTTCGCGCGTAAAATAGCTTAAACTTGGTTTGTTATGCACGAAACTTGGTAAACAACCCTATTTGGTAAATATTGTTGTGCTCAAGGGGTTAGAATCGAAAATAATTGTCAAATGCTTGAAATTACGTGTTAGGTAGCTTTTTTAAGTGTTTTGAAGCGTTTTTGTCACTTTCGCGCGTAAAATAGCTTAAATTTGGTTTTTTATGCACGAAACTTGGCACACAGCACTATTTGGTATATATTATTGTGTTGAAGTGGTTAGAATAGAAATTTATTGTCCTATGCATTGAATTACGTGTTAAGTTGTATTTTTAAGTGTTTTGAAGCGCTTTTTTCACTTTTGCGCGTAAAATAACTTAAACTTGGTTTGTTATGCACGAAACATGACTTACAACACTATTCGGTATATATTATTGTGTTGAAGTGGTTAGAATCGAAAATAATTGTCAAATGCTTTAAATTACGTGTTAAGTTGCGTTTTTTAGTGTTTTGAAGCGTTTTTGTCATTTTCGCGCGTAAAATAGCTTAAAATTAGTTTGTGATACACGAAACTTGGCACACAACACTATTTGGTATATATTATTGTGTTGAAGTGGTTAGAATCAAAAATAATGATCAAATACTTAAAATTACGTACTATGTTGCGATTTTAATGGTTTTTAAGCGCTTTTGGCATTAACATATATAATATATTTTTTTCATAGTGTTTTCACCAAAATGATAGCATAGACTGCGGCTACTACGTTATTAAATTTATGTATGATATCATACAAGTCGTGAAAAACGTCGGGGTAGAATATATTGATGCCGTAAGTATTTATTATGTTCTTAAATTATAATATTATATATTTATTAGAAAACTTAATAATATGTATTAACTTTTTAATTATTTCATATAATTTTATATAGATTTTTTCGACTTTCCATGTGAAAGACGCAAATTGACGGACACAGAAATGTGCGAAGTGAAAGACAAAGTTGCCGTGTATCTTGCGAATTTATGTGGGTAGTTATGTTTCGTAGTAATTATTTTCGATAATTAATTCGGACTTTATATATGTATATATATTGTATATTATGTATTATATATTATATATTTTATTTGTCTATGCACAATAAAATTATTTATGTATATATTTGATAATTAATGGTGATTATAGCTGCTGCATTATTGTTATTTAATTATTTTTTTATAATAGTGATGATAATGCTTGGGAGTTTTTTGATAATTAGTTTAACTCTGCACAAGTAATACATTTAGAGGTGCGCTGCGGTTGTGCCCAAAAACCGCAGCCTATAATACTTAAGTGTGGTGCGTTTTTTAATCGCAGCCTTTCTTTCAAGCTATCAGCTCGCCCCAGTAATGCTTGGGTCCAAAACCACTAATAGATGTCTGTAAATATTCTGTTTAACTCTGCACAAGTAATACATTTAGAGGTGCAATCCTTACTTTGTGAAACGTTTTTATGCTCATTTGTTTATGTTGCATCTACTAAAAATGAATGCATGCAACTTTATTGTGATCTTCAAAATATTTCACAAGATGTGAAGCTCCAATGGTTGGTTATGGGTGACTTTAATTGTGTGGCACATTTTGATGAACAGATTAGTCAGCAGGTTTGTACTAATGAAATTCTTACTTTGAGATGTTGCATGTTCAATTCTGGTTTGCATGATATCAATTTTAGTAGGATATTTTTCACTTGGACTAATAACCAAGCTGGAGCTAGTAGAGTTCTGAGCAAAATTGACACGGTTATAGGTAATTCTCTTTGGGATGATGCTTTTCTATGGCTGAGGTTTTTTTTCTACCGAACGGCCTCTTTGATTACTCTCCTATGCTTGTTTGTTTCTGTAACAATCTGGAGGTAAGGAAACCATTTTATTTTTGTACTCATTGGGATACTCAGAAGAAATTTATTAATACTTTAGAGAGGAGTGGCAAACCTAGGTTCCAGGTTATATAAGCTTCCAAATACTGAGAAGCTTAAATCTTTAAATATGAAACTTAAAGCTGCTTTTCATCTTGACTTAGAGAATGATGTCCATAAGACCGAAATTGAACTCCTTTTCATCTAAGGCCAATTACATTTGCACTCTTTGGATGATACTTTGGCTTGCCGTGAGTAGGACTATGCTGC
This sequence comes from Amaranthus cruentus, assembly GCA_019425755.1. Lineage (NCBI taxonomy): Eukaryota > Viridiplantae > Streptophyta > Magnoliopsida > Caryophyllales > Amaranthaceae > Amaranthus > Amaranthus cruentus. Next base: position 1,701,815 of record CM033464.1, read on the forward strand.
TAAGTTTAGAAAGGTGAAGGAGGATTATGGTACCTTTTTGCAATAATAAGCTAAAATTTTATAGCTCAAATTTGGAGATGATGACATAAGTTTGTTCCATCGTAGTATTAAAAAAAAAGATTCATAATAGAGTTAATTCCCTTCTGATCAATGGTTGTCTTGTCAATGATCCTGTTCGTGCAACATACTTTTCATAAATTCTATTCTGACCTTTTTTATTGCAAGTTGTCTAAAAGGAATAACTTGAATATGGATATCATTCGGAACCAGACCCGAACATTTCCAGTTCTGGTTCCGGTTTCGGGCGGTTCCAAACGGTTTCTTGGCAGTTCATGAGGCGGTTTTGGCGGTTCCAACTCCCGGTTCGGGTGGGTCGGACCATCGGTTCAATATTTTTTTTCCTTTAATTTTAATATAAAAATATTAAAATACTATAATAATGCGAATGTACCTTCGTTGATTACTTGATTATTAGCGAAATACACTGCTTGTCATCGTTACTAAAATATTTACTACAAAGAACGAAAAATATAAATTAATAAGAAACGATAAAGATGATTAAGAAAAAAAAGGGAGAGAATGTACTTGAACCTAGTATCCCGAAGGAATACTAAGTTGCCTACGTATCCTGAAGGAATCAAAGCCCATGTTGTTCTTTGTCATACCTTTTATTTGTAGTTGTCGAATGTTGATTGATCGTTGTCCGATATTCATGATCCTTTGCGTCATCGTCATCGTCATCATCACCTGGTTGGTTAGATGCTTCCGCCTTGATCATCATCGTTATTTACTCCTTGTGTTCGGACCTCCACTTGATCCCAATCTGTCTTGCAAACACATATTTGAATATTATGTGGAGCAACACGAGATCTCTTTTCGTCTAGAACTCTTCTACCTGCACTAAAAGCAGACTCCGACGCAATAGTAGAAGCAGGAATTGCAAGGATATCCTTTGCAATTCCCGATATTATGGGGAATTTTAATGATTTTTCTTTCCACCATTGTAGAATCTTATAACTACTTTGGTCGATTTCAAAGTGATGTTTAAGATAATTATCTAATTCTAAATATGAAGCGGAGGGGGAGAAAGAAGATGATCCTACAAAACTATCATATTGACTTATTATGTTAGCTATTACAGGATTATAATAAGTGGGACGTGCCGATACGCTAGCACGCCTAGACATATCGCGACTCGGGTTATATATACTAGATGTGCCGACACCAAAAGCTTTTTACAATTTCCTACATAATTATGTACATCATTAGGCGGGCAATCTAATGCTTGGTAGTAAAATCCAATTAATTTACTTAGGTTTTTCGTCTTAAAACACGGATCTAAAATTGTCGCAATTCCATAAATATAAGGAAAATTAGTAAAATGTGCCTTCCACTTATCCATCATATATGCAAGAATCGGCTTTAAAAATATGTTAGTATCATCATGAGAATGTTTAAGAAGATAATAAAAAAAAAGTAATACATTCACTTAAGTGTTAAGTTGAGGTGTTTAGAATCGAAAATAATTATTGTCAAATGCTTGAAATTACGTGTTAAGTTGCGTTTTTAAGTATTTTGAAGATTTTTTGTCACTTTCACGCGTAAAATAACTTAAACTTGGTTTGTTATGCACAACACTTGGCACACAACACTATTTGGTATATATTATTGTGTTGAAGTGGTTAGAATCGAAAATAATTGTTAAATGCTTGAAATTACGTGTTAAAATACGTTTTTAAGTGTTTTGAAGCTTTTTTGTCACTTTCGCGCGTAAAATAGCTTAAACTTGGTTTGTTATGCATGAAACTTGGCACACAACACTATTTGGTATAGATTATTGTGTTGAAGGGGTTAGAATCGAAAATCATGATCAAATGCTTAAAATTATGTTTTAAGTTGTAATTTTAACGGTTTTGAAGCGTTTTTGTCACTTTTGCACGTAAAATAGCTTAAACTTGGTTTGTTATGCACGAAACTTGGCACACAATACTATTTGGTATATATTATTGTGTTGATGTGGTTAGAATCAAAAATAATTGCCATATGCTTGAAATTACGTGTTAAGTTGCGTTTTTAAGTGTTTTGAAGCGTTTTTGTCACTTTTGCGCGTAAAATAGCTTAAACTTGGTTTGTTATGCACGAAACTTGGCAGACAACACTATTTGATATATATTATTGTATTGAAGTGGTTACAATCGAAAATAATGATCATATGCTTGAAATTATGTGTTAAGTTGCGTTTTTAAGTGTTTTGAAGCGTTTTTGTCAGTTTCGCACGTAAAATAGCTTAAAGTTGGTTTGTTATGCATGAAACTTGGCACACAACACTATTTAGTATATATTATTGTGTTGAAGTGGTTTGAATCGAAAATAATTATCAAATACTTTAAATTACGTGTTATGTTGTGATTAACGGTTTTGAAGCATTTTTGTCACTTTCGCGTGTAAAATAGCTTAAACTTGGTTTGTTATGCACGAAACTTAGCACACAACACTATTTGTTATATATTATTGTGTTGAAGTGGTTAGAATCTAAAATAATTATTAAATGTTTGAAGCTTTTAACAGTTGCGATTTTAACAGTTTTGATGCTTTTTTGTCACTTTTGCGCATAAGGAGATCAAACATGTTCTAATGTATTTCTATTTATATTCTTTCAGGTACTTTATCTACAATGCATCTTTTTAGAGACAAAATTGTGCCCGAAATTGAGACTTTGATTGACGAGGTTCGTAGTGAGGTGGATAAGTACTATGATCCGACGAAGGAGATAGATATAAATGCGGATATGATGACAAGCAAAGTACTGAAGTTGCTCCGCCTACAAACAAAGATGCCCCACCAACGGATGCTCCAACTGTTGGTTCTAACAAACGTAAAGGGCAAGGTCCTACCAAAAACCTCAAAGTCACGGATCCCATGCACCTCGAATACAATGCATTGGGTCAACCATGTGGAAAATGGCGTAGGCAATATGGAAAACAAGTGGGCCTATCTGTTCGCAAGATTTCCATATTGCACGCATGGAACGAGGTTCCAGAGGGTTTGAAAACTCATTTTGGGATGATACTATAGTAAGCAACTTTAGTATTTTCATTCATTTACTTTCATTTTAAAATTAATTGAATTGACATTAATTAATAATTAATTTTTTTTTTGTAGAATCTTTTTCACATCGAGCACGACGAAGAAAAGAAGAGTATTTTACTTTCAGCTGTTGCTAAAAGATTCAGAGATTTCAAATCCAAGCTTGTAGCTCGCTGGATCACAAAGAAGCGCCACCGTGAGACCATGAAGGTCAAAACGGGAAATGAAGGTGGAGAAGAAGCACCTTCAAAGATGCCGTATGAAATATGGCCTAACATATCGATGTACTTCTATTTATATTCGTTCAGGTAATTTATCTACAATGCATCTTTTTAGAGACAAAATTGTGCCCAAGATTAAGACTTTGGAAGACGAGGTTCGTAGTGAGTCGGATAAGGACTATGATCCGAGGAAGGAAATGGATATAAATGAGGATGATGACGAGCAAATTACTGAAGTTGCCAAACAAACAAACGAAGACGCCCCCCCAACGGATGCTCCCACTATTGGTTCTAAGAAACATAAAGGGCAAGGTCCAAAAAAAAACCTCAATGTCACGGATCCCATGCACCTCGTAAACAATGCATTGGGTCAACCATGTGGAAAATGGCGTAGGTAAAAACAAGTGGGCCTATCTGTTCACAAGATTTCCATATTGCACGCATGGAACGAGGTTCCATAGGGTTTGAAGAACTCACTTTCGGATGATATTATGGTAAGCAACTTTAGTATTTTCATTCATTTACTTTCATTTTAAAATTAATTGAATTGACATTAATTAATAATTATAATTTTCTTTTGTAGAATCTTTTTCACATTGAGTACGACGAAGAAAAGAAGAGTATTTTACTTTCTGCTGTTGCTGAAAGATTCAGAGATTTGAAATCCAAGCTTGTAGCTCACTGGATCACAAAGAAGTGTCACCGTGAGACCAAGAAGGTCAAAACGGGAAACGAAGATGGAGAAGATGCACCTTCAAAGATTTGAATGAATGGGAGGCGTTTGTTGCCATAAAATATATGACATTTGTTGTAAGTATTCCATATTATAACTTTTCATTTTAATTTACTTCTTTGGATTTAAGTATTAAACTAATTAATAATATATGACATTTGAATTCTGTTGATTAATTAGGAAGTTTTACGTGTTATGTTGCGTTTTTAAGTGTTTTAAAGCATTTTTGTCACTTTCGCGGGTAAAATTGCGTAAACTTGGTTTGTTATGCACGAAGCTTGGCACACAACACTATTTCGATTATATTATTGTGTTGAATTGGTTAGAGTCGAAAATAATTGTCAAATTCTTGAAATTACGTGTTAAGTTGCGTTTTTAAGTGTTTTGAAGCATTTTTGTCACTTTTGCACATAAAATAGCTTAAACTTTGTTTGTTATGCACGAAACTTGGTACACAACACTATTTGGTATATATTATTGTGTTGAAGTGGTTAGAATTGAAAATAATTATCAAATGCTTCAAATTACGTATTAAGTTGCGATTTTAACGGTTTTGAAGCATATTTGTCACTTTCGAGCGTAAGTAGCTAGCTCAAACATATTCTAATGTATTTCTATTTATATGCTTGAAAGGGTGTATCTGAAATTGTTAAGTGGTTAGCTTTTGTCCTCGTGATGATGTCAAAAAATATGAGGGTTACGATGTCAACGGGTTCACATTTTGGACTGAGGGTTAAGATAAGAAGTCATCATATCTGCAGAATAGTGGGGTTTCCATTTTGTCGTCATCTACATTTTACGCGAGTGCCAAGGATCATTCGCCGGTTGATGTTAAATTGTTACACTATGGGTGGGTACATGAAATATGGGAGCTTGACTACTTTACTTTCACTATGGGTGGATAATAATCGACGATGCGTTAAAAATGACGACCCTTGTGGATTCGCTGTTGTAGACTTAGATCGTTAGCGTGATAGTGAGGAGCCATTCATACTAGCCACACAAGCCAACCAAGTATTCTACATTGTAGACCCTTCTGATAAAAAATGGTCTATTGTTATACCGGGAAAAAGAAGTATCCTTGGTATAGGTGATGTTGAGGATGAGGAAGAATATGATGCTTTTGAAGACTTCCCACCATTGTTGATAAAATCGCGATTCTGATCTACGATTATACGATTTTATGATCCATAAAGAAGCGAGCGATTTGAATCGCAGGTAGAATCTTAAAGCTGTAGAATCTTACGATTCTAGGTGGAATAAAATTTTTAGAGGTAGAATCATCGCCCGATTCTACGATTTAACCATCCGATTCTACTAATTTAGTATCAATTATTTTAAATTTTTCTTATTTACCATCTTTTACTAATCTCTTTCACATATACACATAAATTTCAAATTTTCCATCATGAAAACTTTTATAAAACAAATTTCTTAATCGGTATGAAGATTTAAACTAATTATTAAAAAAATTTCGTTATATTCTTAAAAATAAAGTCAAAGAAACTTTCATTCATAAATTTAAACATTTGAATTGGATAATAATGATAAGAAACAAGATATTTTTAATATATTTAAATTTGTTTGTAGAATCGTACGATTCTACGATTCGATTCTACCTCTCTAAACGATTCTAAGTAGAATCGCGATTTTAACAACTTTGCTCCCCACCCTTTATCAATCCAAAATTGGTTAATGAAGATGATAAAGATGTTGGTTATATGCGTGTAGATCACACGGAAGGTATACATTTGAATTAAGTGATTCACAAGGTATGAAATTACGTGTTAAGCTGCGTTTTTAAGTATTTTGAAGCGTTTTTGTCACTTCCGCGCGTAAAATAGCTTACACTTGGTTTGTTATGCACGAAACTTGGTACACAACACTATTTGGTATATATTACTGTGTTGAAGTGGTTAGAATCGAAAATAATTGTCAAATGCTTTAAATTACGTGTTAAGTTGCGTTTTTAAGTGTTTTGAAGCGTTTTTGTCACTTTCGCGCGTAAAATAGCTTAAACTTGGTTTGTTATGCACAAAACTTGGCAGAAAACATTATTTTGTATATATTATTGTGTTGAAGTGGTTAGTATTGAAATAATTGTCAAATGCTTTAAATTACGTGTTAAGTTGCGTTTTTAAGTGTTTTGAAGCGTTTTTGTCACTTTGACGCGTAAAATAGCTTAAACATGGTTTGTTATGCATGAAGCTTGGCACACAACACTATTTGGTATAGATTATGTTGTTGAAGGGGTTAGAATCGAAAATAATGATCAAATGCTTAAAATTACGTTTTAAGTTGCGATTTTAACGGTTTTGAAGCGTTTTTGGCAGTAACATATATAATATATTTTTTCATAGTGTTTTCACCAATATAATAGCATAGACTACGGCTACTATGTTATTAAATTTATGGATGATATCATACAAGCCGTGAAGAACGTCGGGGTACAAAATATTGAGGCCGTAAGTATTTATTATGTTCTTAAATTATAATATTATATATTTATTAGAAAATGTAATTATATGTATTAACTTTTTAATTATTTCATATAATTTTACATAGATTTTATACGACACTCCATGGGAAAGACGCAAATTGACGGATACGAAAATCCGCGAAGTGAAAGACAAAGTTGTCGTGTATCTTGCTAATTAATGGTGATTATAGCTGCTGCATTATTGTTATTTATTTATTATTTTATAATGGTGATTATTATTTTATAATGGTGATTGTTAAAACAAATGTAAAGGTTGCGGTTTTTGGGCCAACCGCTATCTATAGTGTATTTTTTTGAAAAATAAAAAAATGTAGTATAGTCTGCGTTTGTGCCCAAAAATCACAGCCTATAATAGTTATGTGTGCTGCGTTTTTTCCACTGTCATCACTAATGCCTGGGTCCAAAACCGCAGCATATAAGGGCATTAAAACCGCACCAAATAGACTTTTTTCCACTAGTGAAAAGTGGTGAACTTGGTGAACTTGTAGCTCAACAGGTTCTATATGATTGGAAGCCATCATGTTGTTCCAATTATAAGCAGATGAGTCATACCACTGAAATGTGTAAGTCTCATAGTAAGAAGCCAAGTACCTTACTACTACTGCCATAAAGTCCCAACCCCAAGTTAATAATGAAGGCTTTGAATGAGTCCAATATAAGCAGTCTTCTCATAGGCACACTCTTTATGTTGTTATTCCCAAATTAGCAGAGCCCATCCCAACTGCTAATGTTGGACTTATTGACCTGTTGTTTACACGAAATGGATTTGATGCACTTGATGGCATTTTCGAGGATCCATGTAAGGGTGATACTTGTGAGCCATTTGAGCAAGCACTGGGGGCTGACCCCATTTCTCTCAAAGTTTAACATCTTAGCTTGGAATGTTAGGGGTCTTAACAAGCATAAGAAACAGTTAGAAGTGGTTCAACTTCTCAATTCTGAAGATGTTGTCTTGTTTAGACTCCTCGAAACTATAATAAAATGGAAGAGTATAGGTCCTCTTTATCAAACTCTTTACCCAGGTTGGTGTTTTTCTCACAAAATGAATGGAGGTACAATTCTTATTGCTTGGAAAGGTGAATAGATGTCTGTAAATATTCTGTTTAGCTCTACACAATTCATGCATTTAGAGGTGCAATCCTTGCTTGGTGAAACGTTTTTATGCTCATTTGTTTAAGTTGCATCTACTAAAACTGAACGCATGCAACTTTATTGTGTTCTTCAAAATATATTCACAAGATGTGAAGCTCCCATGGTTGGTTATGGGTGACTTTAATTGTGTGGCAAATTTTGATGAACGTATTAGTCAGCAGGTTTGTACTAATGAAATTCTTCCTTTAAGAGGTTGCACGTTCAATTCTGGTTTGCATGATACCAAGTTTAGTAGGATATTTTTCACTTGGACTAATAACCAAGCTGGAGCTAGTACAGTTCTTAGCAAAATTGACACGGTTATAGGTAATTCTCTTTGGGATGATGTCTTTCCTATGGCTGAGGTTTTTTTTCTACCGAACGACCTCTTTGATTACTCTCCTATGCTTGTTTGTTTCTTTAACAATCTGGAGGTAAGGAAACCATTTTGTTTTTGTAATCATTAGGGCTACTCGGAAAAAAATTTATTAATATTTTAGAGAGGAGTGGCAAACCTAGGTTCTAGGTTATATAAGCTTTCAAATACTGAGAAGCTTAAATGTTTAAAGATGAAACTTAAAGCTGCTTTTCATCTTGACTTAGAGAATGAAGTCCATAAGGCCGAAGTTGAACTCCTTTTCATCTAAGGCCAATTACATTTGCACTCTTTGGATGATACTTTGGCTTGCCATGAGCAGGACTATGCTGCTAAGTTTAGAAAGGTGAAGGAGGATTATGGTACCTTTTTGCAACATTAAGCTAAAATTTCATAGCTCAAATTTGGAGATGATGACACAAGTTTGTTCCATCGTAGTATTAATAAAACAAGGATTCATCATAGAGTTAATTCTCTTCTGATCAATGGTTGTCGTGTCAATGATCCTGTTCGTGCAACATGCTTTTCATGAATTCTATTCTGACCTTTTTTATTGCAAGTTGTCTCAAAGGAATAACTTGAATATGGATATCATTCGATCTGGGCTTGTTCTTCGTCATGATCACGGGGAGTTGCTCAATCTTTCTTTTTCTTTTAAGGAAATTTATAGAGCTTTATTATTATATTATCTTTATTAAAGTTTTTAGTAGTCAGAAATTAATAAATTCTACTTTATATGTAAATATTATTGTTATTAGTATTATTATTAGTATAATTATTATATAGGGAAATTCTACATGGTAAGCACCAGGTTAAGGGAAACGCTTATGGTAACTAATCTTATTTTCTTTTCTACATGGCAAGCACCAACTGTTTCAAAACAAACTATCGTTACTTTATAGGCTAAAAACGTTAAGTGGTCGTTAGTTTTAAAATAGTTGGTGCTTACCATGTAGAAAAGAAAATAAGATTAGTTATCACAAGCGTTTCCCTTAACTTGGTGCTTACCATGTAGAATTTCTCTTATTAGAATTAAACATGGGCAATATGGTAATTTCACCCATTAACGGCCACTTAACGTTTTTTAGTCCATATAGTTACGGCAGTTAGTTTTGAAACAGTTGGATCTTACCATATAGAAAAGAAAATAAGATTAGTTACCGCAGTCGTTTCCCCTAACCTGGTGCTTACCATCGCTTTTTATTATTATTATTAATTTTAATTGAAAGAAAGAAGGAAATAAATTAAGCAGATTGCAAAATAGTAGTAAGTCGCGGCTTGTGCGTTTAGTCGCGTCCCGCGACCTGAGTGCCCAGATTATTTTGCAGATTGTCGCTTTCTCATTTTGCTTTTGGATGCTATTGGATGAAACAGGAAGCAAAGTGGACAAAGAGGATGGCTAAAATCAGTGTAATTATATCATTCTTTTTTCTCTTAGTTAAGTAATCTTTTGTAAAACTAGTATATATAGGATGGATTGTGATAGCTTTTGATATATAGTTTTTTACATATAGGTTTTTAGAGATAGTTTTAATTAGAGATAGAAATTCAGAGATAGAAATTAGTAGAAATAGAAGACAGTGGATAGAAATAGAGTAGTTTAGATCTCAAGAAACTCTTTCTTTATCATGCTCATGAAGAAGATGGCCATTATTGGCTAAGGTTTTATGTTGAGGAAAGTTAGTCTTCCTCTCTTATTAATTAAATCATCTTGGATAATCTCTTTGCTTTTGAATATGAATTGAATTGGGTGAATTGGAATGCTTAGTTGCAAATAGGTTTTCTAATTTTCTTATTCACATGCTATTGAATTGGATTGCTTTATCTAATTTAAGTGAGGTAGCAACTTGAATAATTTATAATAAACTTGCTTTAGTTTATAAGTTATTTGAGAAGTACTATCATTGTGGTTAGTTGTTATCTTGCTTTAGTTTACAATTCCATAAGTTTGTTGACTTGTTATGATGTATACTTGATGGTTTTCATTTATGCAATTATAATCAAGATAAATATGTTTTTCCTTTCAATAAACTAGTTGATTGTGTTAATTTTGGAAGATTGAAAATTAATGACTGAAATTGGAATGCGAACAAAGTACTCAATAATTGTTTGTACTTCTTTACAACCACTTAATCTTAATTAGTTATTTTTAGTCAATTTAAGTAAGTTTGTTCATCACTACACTTAAAACACTCCTTTTATATTAGTCTTATACCTATAAGACAAATCTAAATCAATTTGAAGGTCCTACTGTAACAGGCGCAACACGCCCCACATATAAATCACACGAATAATTATGTTTAAAATAAATAACGCAAAAGTTTTAAATTCGAAATTGCTAAAGTTCATTATAAATTAAAATCATTTAAAAACTTAAGTTTAAAATATTACAATTGAGAGAATAACACATTGTTTTCTCAAAACATAATAAAAGCATAAATAAAACCTGATCATCAAGTCCCCAATAACTAAAATAAAATGCAGCTAAATTCTCGTTAAAAAAATTAATATTTTTGCCTGGATCGATCTTGAAGCTAAAACTCCCTGCAAAATACTGTCATCCTTGATACGGATGAAAGCCGTTTGAATCGGAATCAGCACCTAACGCCAAGTACGAACTCCTCAACAATGTAATACTATGACAATCATAACATACGTACAAGATATGCAAAGTATATTTCAAACCTTGATTTTAAGTTCCTCGGTTCTCGGTTCTCGGTTCTCGTTTCTCATTTTCAATTCTCAAATTCTGTCAAAAAAATTTCACATTCATCACTTGAATGTAAATAAATAACTTTGCTACAGTTACCTACACTTGGTAAGTTTAAGGTTCATCCAATGGTCCTACATAGATCCAAAATCACGCTTACACAACACATATAATATTAACTTTCTGATATATGTAAGGGTTCGGCTAGAGGAGGAACATAATCCAAACTCTAACTGTCATTGGAGTCATTGCTCCACCAATTTCTTTATGCTCGAGCTTCTACATGATAGGTCTCTCTCGGTCCCCCTGTCTATCCCCGAATTTCTACGTGCCGGGAAACACGGGCGCTGGATTATACGCCGGTCCGTGGTTCGACATTTCCTTACTATAAGATTCATTCATCCAAGTACACTAAATTTCAAACCAGATTCCATTTTATCTACTTCACATTGCTATAAGTCGACCCAAGTCTAGTCAAACTCCAAGTGAACATTCTCTTAGGGTAAAGTCAACATATTAGCTAATTTAATAAACAAGGTTCTAGAAGCTATATAAGTTCTCTACAAGACTATACAAACTTGTAAAACCTAAAGGAAAATATTTCATAACATTTCCATCGATTAAACATGTAAATTGATTTAAAATTCATAATAACCAATAATAAAATATTCTTAAAATATATTAGAGGTCCAGAAGATATATGGAGTTAGTTTTAGACCATAAAGTTAAAGAAAAACAAGCCTATGGATTTTAACTAAATTGTTTGGCCAATTTCCCGATAAACCTACATAAAATTATTAATGTGCTCAAATGTCCACGAATTTTTTTTCCAAGTGTCCTCATATAGTCCTACAGTGCATGAGAGTGTCTCATAAAAATTTGATGTCCAAAATAGTCTATTTAGTATTTAGTTCATATTTTATTATAGTTAGATTTTTCGTTTTTATAATTATTTTATATTTTAACATTTTACGTTTTATTGGTAAGTAATAAAACACTTAGTAAAAATTCATAGAAAACCAAACATTTATATTATGGCCCAAACTTGAAGGAAACATATTAATATGATATTATAAATTTTTTTTATCCATTAAAATTATATTTAACCTCTTATTATATATTACAACATATTTTATTACTTAAAATTAGATGAATAACCATTTTAATGACATATCTTTAAGGAACTGAACCTAGATGATTTTTAAACTTTTTCCTAATTTCATATAAAATGTAATTCTAAAGTTACTAAGCTCACACAAAATTTATTCACAACAAGAACTTGACAAAAACATCACAAAATACCGATTTTACGCAATTTTACTTAATTGAAAGTAATAAAATTTACATGCATGAACATTAAAGTGAAATACACATAATAAAACATAAATCCTTCAATAATATCATATAAATGAAAAAATTTCAGATTTATATACTTTTCTTTTGCGACTTTAATTTAATACTGATTTCAGGTAATAATCACAATACTTGAAAACTTATAAAATAAACATATAAATAGTGTTTTTAACATGAATATATATGAAAATATCATAAGTTTTCAATTCAAAACAAGCATATACTTCAACTTATAATAAACACTTTATTAATACTTTTAACACAAAAAAGATGTTATTAGACTTTAAGTGAACATGCAACATAAAATTTAATCAATCTAACATATTGTCACTTCTTTCACATACTCAAGTAAATATAATATAAATGTCACTTAGTAAGAAAGTTAAGAAGTGTGTACCAGAAGCCACCAAGGATGCAAGAAAAATGATAAGAAATAAAAACTCCAAAATAAGAGAATATAAGCTCCAAGAATAATCTTTAAGGTTTCAAGAATAATAATCGAAGCTCCATAAATGATAATACTAGAACTTTACAAAATTTAATGATCTTGGCTTTAAAAATGATAAAATTATTTTCCATCTTTATCTCAAACTATAAATATACATTTTACATTCAACTTAAAGTCCAAACCTGTCACCATCACAAGTCCCTTTTCAGCATGTCTTACTAAAATACTCATAACATCTAGCTTTGAACTCAAAATTCAACGATTCAAGTGTCTACTTTCTCACATCTCCAAGACCTATATTTCTTAAGAACAAAATATAGTAATGAAATGAGTAGAAGGTCAATGAAAATCCACAAAACACAATGTGTTCGAAATTGCCTTACTCTTAGTTGTATAAAATGATTAGGTCAAAACATAATTTTTGAGGCTCCAATTAATACACTTCTTAGGCCTAAAAGTGAGAAATTTTATGTACAATACCACCATAAGGTTTATTTATACATGCATGAAGAGGAACATAGGTAAACACTTCAAATTGTGTTCTTGTATAAAGTTGGCGATAAAAATAACAAAGTTGTGAATTTTTGCTTGAAGATGAGGGGCTTATATAGCTTGTATATGTGCATGTGAGGTATCAATGGAAAGCTTAAGATGTCTACAATATTCTAGTATAAAAACATGAGGTTCTTATTAAGAAAATTTGGGAGAAAAAGGATGATTTCTTCAAGGTATACATGCTGCCAGAAACTGTTGAGATGAAGGGGTAGAAACATGGGGATGAATCTCTCATTTCTGGAGGGATATAAGGGCGTGTAAGGTACCTATAGATAATTTAGAGGGTTAGGAAAACATTCCAAATTCTAGCACGCAATTACATAGGGTATAGCCTTGGTAAATTAGGGTACATTCTTTTCATTAGTTATACCTCAATCTATCTCAATCTAATGGTTTGGTATCATCAATAACATATATGTGGATGATATGGTAAAAGATGGAGTTAGAATACGTTCATTTACTATTTTAAAATAATTTTAAAACTCATCTAATAGTTTAACGCAAAATTCTCAAATCCTTGTTATTAGGAAATGATATTTGTTTTCTTTAAAATTAATATAAAACATTAACTAAAACTTATTTTTAAATACCAAAAAGACTACAATATCATTAAAAAAGCTTCTTTTTTTCATATTCTTTTCAATTTAGATAAATATATATTCTTTAGATTCATATATACGTACTTGTATTAAAGAACATCGAATAAGCTTTTGTCAACATAGTTTGTGAATTCTTTTGCAAATAATATAAAGTTTTCCAATAATAAACCAAATTAATATGTGCATGTTTAGAATAAAATTTATGTTATTATAGTAAATGAAATTCACTTTGATTAAATTAAGTACATTGAAATCTTTACTTTGAATAACTAGATAAGTTACTAGCACATATCCATACTCAAGGCTATCAAAGCTAAGAGTAAAAGAGTTTTAAAAATATGACTATTACACCTACTTTCCCTATAAATCACACCTCTACTTACTATTATATTACTTTTTTTGTTTAATATATATATATATATATACACTATATATATATATATATATATATATATATATATATATATATATATATATATATATATATATATATATATAATTTGTTGATGGTTGCGAAGTTTTTGTTTGAAGATGTTTTGTAGTGGAATGATTTGGTTCTTCAAGTATTATGAATGATTGTTTGATTTTTATGGTTTGATGGTTGGTGATTATGAGATGATGAGAAGATGAAATGTTGGAGTGTTCATGATATTTTCGCCCTTAAGAAACACCGATAAGGGCAATCATGACAATGTAAATATTTAATAAAAAAAAATTAAAGAAAAGAAAATATAACCCCACTAGACTGAAAACTTGAAAGAGCGGTTTAGGCACAAATTAGGGGGTCTTGCTAAGCTGAAAACCAGAAGGGTAGCTTAGGAAAAAATAAAGGGCGAAATAGAGGTGAAAAAGTAGGATTTGGAAAATGAAAAAGAGTGGCTAGATCGAAAACCCGAAAGAAGGCAAAATGAGAGAAATGAGAGAGAGATTTGCTTTTCTTTTTCCAAAAATTTTGTCAAACGCTTATTTACCATAATTTTTGACTTAGCACAAAGTATTTTCATAAGAGTTCATAATAAAACTAAGTATTTTTGAGCTCTTTGATTTTCATCTTCATACTTTCCATATTTAAGACTTACTCGTGGACGAGTAATGACTAAGTGTGGGGGTATAACTTGTACTTTATATGTAAACATTATTATATTATTTTAATATCTTTATTATAGTTTTTAGTAGTCAAATATTAATAACTTGTACTTTATATGTAAATATTATAATTATTATTAGAATTATTATTAGTGTAATTATTATTATTACTATTTTTATATTATTATTATTATTATTATTATTATTATTATTATTATTATTATTACTTTTATAATGATTATTTTTATTATTATCATTAATTTTTATTTCAAGAAAGAAGGAAATAAATGAAGCAAAAACCAAAACAACAGTAAGTCGTGGCTCTTGACCTTAGCTTCCGGATTATCTTGCAGATTGTCGCTTTCACATTTTGCTTTCGCATGCTATTGGATCAAATAGGAAGCAAAATTGACAAAGAGGATGGCTAAAATCAGTGTAACATATCACTCCTTTTCCTCTTAGTTAAGTAATCTTTTGTAAAACTAGTATATATAGGATGGATTGTAATAGCTTTAGATATATAGTTTTTCACATATAGTTTTTTTACATATAGTTTTCTAGAGATGGTTTTAATTAAAGAAAGAAATTCAGAGATAGAAATTAGTAGAAACAGAAGTTAATGGATAGAAATAGAGTAGTTTAGTTCTCAAGAAACTCTTTCTTTATCATGCTCATGAAGAAGATGGTCATTGTTGGTTAAGGTTTTATCATGAGGAAATTTCGTATCCTCTTTTGCCATTAATTTTAAGTCTTCCTCTCTTATTATTAGAATCATCTTTGGTAATCTCTTTGCTTTTGAATATGAATTGAATTGGGTTAAATGGAATGCTTAGTTGCAAATAGGTTTTACAATTTGCTTATTCACATGCTATTGAATTAGATTGGTTTATCTAATTTAAGTTAGATGGAAACTTGAATAATTTTTAAAACTTGCATTAGTTTATAAGTTATTTGAGAAGTATTATCATTGTGGTTAATTGTAATCTTGGTTCAGTTTAAAATTCCATAAGTTTGTTAACTTGTTATGATGTATACTTGATACTTTTCATTGATGCAATTATAATCAAGATAATGATGATAATGATGCTTTTCCTTTCAATAGACAAGTGGATTGTGTTAATTTGGGAAGACTGATAATTAATGTGTGAAATTGGAATACTAACAAAGTACTCAAGAATTATTTTTTCTTGTTTACAACCACTTAATCTTAATTCGTTATTTTTGGTCAATTTAATTAAGTTTGCTCGTGATTACTCTTAAAACCCCCCTTTTATATTAGTGATCATACTTATAAGACAAACCTAAATCAATTTGAAGGTCCTACTTTCCCGGTGGATCATACCTCTACTTACTATTATATTACTTAGTTATGTTATATTTTGGAATAGTTGTAAATTAATTTGACAAGCATAAACGACTGTGAAAACAGCTCTGTGAGATATTAACATGTTATTTGTAGTCCGGGAAACTTTTTAAAGTCCTAGAATGTTACATCTGTTACATTAATTCCTAACGTTACTTGTCCTACTAGTCCGGGAGACTTTAGGCCTATATTATTATTATTATTATTATTATTATTATTATTATTATTATTATTATTATTATTATTATTATTTTATTTTTTTTAATAATAACCACATTCTATTTCATGGAAACGACTTTACAAGAAGTTGGTGGGGAGTCGAGCGACAAGCTGAGCACCGACACCCTTTTGAATGCAAAAAGCAAGGTGATGAAAAATGTAAGCCCTTGATTTGGTGCTACTAGAGTTGCTAAAAGAAAACGAAGAGATCCTTGACAACAGATCGAGCGCGTTTTCGCCTAACTCTCCAAAAGGAGAAAGCAAAAGGGATAAATTTGTATCCATTTTCCTCACACTTGGTCGAGTATTTCTTCCTCTTTCTTTCTGCAATATTGGCTAAAGAAACACTAGGTGTCGATGATGAGACTCTTGTGCCAGCAAAGGGCGAAACTCCCGTTACATCCACATAAGCATCTTTGCCATGAAACCAATTAAACAAAAGGAGATCTGCTGTCCTGAGATCTTTTCCCGCCTCTGAAGAGAACCCTATCGGTGCCTCTTTACGAACTAAAATCCTAGCTTTGATACAAATATCCACCACCATGTCTCGAACTCAATTGGGACGGATCTTTACACCAATCTCGTTGAAGCAATGAACAACGTGATCCTCCCATTTATCCATCCTAGGATTGTTGCAACTCGGGCATAAGCTACCTTCAAAGAACAATGGAATGGAAAGCGTATAGCATAAAACAACTCGAAACTGACGGTGATTTATTATCTATCCCAAACCGTCAAGTAGGACTGTAAGAAGAAAATCTTGGGCATGCGGTTCCCGGGTTGAGCTAAGAATAACAACTTGTCTTGGGGTGATCATGTGGCCAGAACCAAGGCTTTTCTCTATAACATTAAAATAAGCCCCTGCCATCAATTACATCAAATGGGGGGCAGCGGGATCATCATAGAGAGAAATAGCAGTGGAGCCACAAAGAACACGGAACAGACTGAGGGCGCGTTCAAAAGCTGGGCCGGGGGAAGAAAGATCACAGTTAGCAAAGATCTTGGTTTAGAGGGAGCCAGTTTGAAGCCGAGAGGCAAGAAAGGCGTAGTTCATAACATCCCCTGTAGCGTAAATGCCAAGGCCGCCCATCTTGATCGGAAAGGTGGATAATCGCCATAGCCTGTCCTCAAAACCCGGACTAGAGGCTATAACAATCTTCTCTAAGGAAGTATGCAGAGCAAGGTCAAATTGCACCTGTGCGTCCTCAAATGAATATGAAGGACAAGTCCTCAAGGCATAAAAAAGCCTCCCAACCCCCGCACAGTAGTGAATAAGGAGAAGCTCACAGTGGAGATCATGAAGTTTGCTAACGGCGGCCATGAGCTTAAGGGTCAGGGAAACCCTTTTTAAGGAGAAGTCACGACATAAGCTTTGAAAGGTACTCACAGGACCTCCGAGAAGTTTCACCCCCACACACGGGCAAGATATGTTAGGTGGGAAGACTATTGGCTCTCTACTTCTGAGATCCTTTGTAGGCCAAAAAAGTTCAGTTTTGTCCACGTTGAGTAACAAACCCCGAGCTGACCCATCCTCCTTAATGATTTGTAGGGCCTTGGAAACCATAAGAGTGTCACCAAAAATAACACCATTATCGAGGTACCATGACTGGAGGTATAGCTGACAAGACTGATGGATCTTCAGAATCAACGGGTGCAAGATAAGTGCAAAAAGCAAAGGTCCCAAGGGGTCACCTTGCTGAACGACTTGGTAGGACCAGAGAACAAATTCATCATAATATAACCTCGCAGGTTGGGAGTAGCAGAATTCCACCCAAGGAGCAAGAGAAGGACACTGAACCCTAATTTCATACAACATTTTTGAAAGCATTTTTGAAAGCCACTCATAGCATAGACATACTAGCTATATCCCCCTTACTTTCAACAAGCCTGCTAATAGAGTGAAGAATAGCTTCACTACCCCCTTAAGTACCCACCCCAAACTAAAAATCTTCAACGTACGGTTTCATGGTTTTCCCAACAACAGAAGTGGTAACCTTAGACACAAGCCTGCGCCACACTGTCCCAACAACAATAGGGCGGATACCCCCTCCTGGCTTAACTAAAGGAGTGAGACAAGCACTACCAATAAAACCCCCGAGCACGTGAGGACACTTCCCCTGAAGGAATAAATTGACTACCTTAGTGATAGAACCAGAGACCCTATCAGCAATGGCAAACGCAGCACCTCCTAAAATATCCGCAAGATGTTAGGCTCTAAGCCCGTCCTTGCCACACGATGTACCTCTAGGAAAACTATGTACCTCTTCTTTGGTCACAGAGAGAGCTTCCTTGTTACTAGATAAGGTGGGTAGTATCGGAAGGGGGGGCGATAGGGTGTTTAGATTCTGGAGTTTTAAGGGTTTTCAGGAAAGGAAGTGCCACTCCTGATGAAGACGAAACCTTGATGGCGGCGGTGAAAAGCCCATCTCCAAGCTGACGCTTGCATTGATATAGATTGGATTTTTCAAGGCTACTAACATTCTTAGCATTAACATTGGGGGGAGGTATCCCCACTAAGCGATACGAAACCAAACTAAGTCTGTCACTGGAATCCCGCCACCTAGAAACCCCACTAGAGATGCTATCAAACTGGCAGTGCTCCTACATACCTGACCTACGTTGAGATCTCGTCTTAGGCAAAAAGGTGGCCCAAACACAAAAAGGCAAAATAAAAAGTTGCACCCAAGCAGACAAATCATCCGGGCCTGCCAAAACACCATCAAGAGCATAAAGAAACACCCTAGCCAAACCGAGGCGCAGTCTTGGAGGGATACTTTTAACCGTACGAAAAGATTTTAAAAACACACGCCCAAGAAGTTCAACATCAAAAGAAGGGGAAAGACAACCACTAAACGAAGCCAAGCAAGGAACCTCAACAACAAAATTGGATGCACTTACATCAACAAAAGGGCGGGGGATGCCATATATAGCAGCATCATCTAAAGTAGGGGCTAGGATCACCGAACCATTAGCGTGCTTGCAATTCTTACTGAAGGAGTGAGTGCGCCAACACTCACTACAAAGCCAAATGCCTGCCTTTTAAAGGGCTAAGTCTAGAGAAGAAAAGAGGCGAAGTTCGATCGCAAGTCGATCGCTAAGATAGAGCCTGGACTCATCAGAATTGAAATGGCGAGACCCTAAGTGATCAATAAAGTATTTCTTAGAAATTCCTTTCCGTCTCCACTGTTACAACCATCGCACCCCGTAAAAGGACACGGGACCTGTTCAACAACATGCCAAAAGAACCTACGACCCACAGTACATAAGGCTGACATACAAGATAGATCAGACAAACAAACAAACCACATAGCACAGAAACGCCATGTATGACCATCATAGGCAACCAGAAGGAACAAACCACATTTTTAATATTGACAAAAGAAAAGCAAGAAGAAAAGGAGCATAAGGGAATAAGCAATCCACCAAGGCAGATCTACAAATGGCCTAACGGACCAAGCATAGAGGAAAACATCACCAACATACAGAATGAACAACCACAACACACCAAATTTGAAGGTACTGAAGAACGGTGAGGGGATGCAAAAACCCATAAAAAACAAGGAACCTTTGATGTTGGAACCACGGAAGGCCAATAAACACACCGTTTGTAGCTGCTCCCGTATGTTCACCGGAAACCGCCCCAATTAACCCTCTTAAAAAATACACACCAGCAGACACACCTTAAGACAATGGAAATATTTGCTGCTCCTTATCACGTAAAACGCCTTGAGAAAAGAACTAGAGAGAGGGAGAAGGCAAGGCTATAGGTGTTGTTCCGACAGGACCCAAGGTCGAGGTAAAGCCACAACCTGGAGAGATGGTGCTGCAATTCGATGAAATTGCTGTCGTAGGGTAGAGGCTTTTCGTGGCTGCTTGAACTGTGGGGGAGCTTGCGTGGGTAGAGGCTTTCGTGCCTGCCTGAGAGAAACTGGCCACCGCTACTGGGTTGCTGCGGTTAACTCCAAAATCGCCTTGGAAATCGCAAGACAGAAGAGCTGAAAGATTTTTTTTTTTATTATTATTAATAATATTATTATTATTAATATTATTAATTTTTTTTATGTTTTTATTATTATTTTTTTTTTAGGAAAAGATTTTTGCATTGCCCAATCAAAAAACGGGATACAAGGGTTTTTAGACCCCAAGGATTCCAACTTATCACCCTGTGGTTGCATCAGTGTGAATACAGAGCCCACCTTCTAGGAAGGATTTCAAAGTGTCACTCTTCATACCACACCGCCTCATTTCTACACTTCCAATTGTGGTAAATAGTGCACGCATACATCGCTATAAATATACATTGCTTGGACTTAGAGAGATGTCGCTTCCGAAAGTCCATGTGAGTAATCGGCCTAAAATTGATGCCAAGCCATGATTTTATCCCCGCCAAACACAATCGGCTAAACGAACATTCAAAAAATGGGTGCATATGTGATTCCGGGCATAAACAACATAATGGAAAGGAGTCATCATCCACCACACCCAATTGTAAAAGTTTCTCTTTGATTTTAAGCCCTTGTCTAGCTACTAACCAACACAGAAATCTATTCTTAGGAATTGAGATCCTGTTCCAAACAAGATGACGCCATCGGACTCTATGTTGGGCCATTAACTTATGCTCATATACCTCCTTAATTGAGTAGGAGGAATGACAAATCCAGTGTCGAAGAACTGTAGTCACTGCACACAACTTTTTGATAGTCCAACTTGCGGTGACAGGCGCATTGATATTTCCCACCGTGCCCCTTTTATGTAGACACCATGAACCCACCTAACCCATAAAGATTCATGCAAGACATGGATGTGCCAAGCGATTTTACCAACCGCTGCCTTATTCCAAAGGTAAACATTTCGCACACCCAGGTCACCAAGCTTCTTTGGAGTACACACTACCTTCCAATTGACATTGCCAGGTTTATGTGAATGTGAGACCCCAAACAAAAGGAAGGAGCGACAGATAGCATTGACAATATTTATCACCCTCTTAGGATGAATGAAAATCTGACACCAATAAGAGGAGATGCCCATTAACACCGAATTAATAAGTTGCAATCTAGCTGCATAGGAGAGATGTTTAGCTTGCCAACAGCTAATACGTTTCGTCATCATATCAGCTAACTTCTCGCACTCCACAATACTGAGGCGCTTAGAGGATAAAGGAACCCCTAAATATCTGAATGGGAGCGACTCCAATGAAAACTGAGAGATGTTCCTAATATCCTCCTTAATGGATGTATCAACCCCCGCCAGATAGATAGCAGATCTACCTGAGTTCGCATGAAGGCCCGAGGTTTTAGAGAAGCCCTTAATAAAATCACAAATGATGCGCACTGATGATAAATCCCCCTTATAAAAAATCATAAGGTCATCCACAAAACACAGATGCGTGAGCTTAATGACCTTACATCGAGGATGAAACCCAAAGTTGCCAATCAAACTCTTCAAATTCTGAGACAAGTACTACATTCCAAGGACAAACAATAGGGGGGATAGAGGATCGCCCTGCCGGAGGCCCCTTTTGGCTGCAAAGGAATTAGTTGGAGAGCCATTAATCATCAAGACGTAGCTCGTGGAGGTGATGCAGGCCATTATAATGTTGATGAACCAAAGGGGAAAATTGAGAGCCACCATCATCTCTTTGAGAAATTGCCAGTTCATTGTATCATAAGCCTTACATAAGTCTATCTTCATCAAATAACTAGGAGCACAATACTGTCGAGAATAGTGCTTCACCAAATCTTGAAAAAGTAAGATATTATGCATAATGTTCCTGCCAGCCACAAACGCTCCCTGAGCTTGGTCAATCAAAAAATCTAGTACAAGTCGAAGCTTAGAGCAGATGAGCTTGGAAATGCATTTTCACAATACGTGACAACACGAGATTGGTCTAAAGTCACCTGGATGTTGAGGATTAGGCACTTTAGGAATCAAAGTAATGGTCGTATTGTTCCAACTCTTGAGCATTCTGCCATTCTCAGAAAATTGGTTGATCGCCTTGACTATGTCATCACCTAAAACCTCCCACGAAGCTTTATTGAAGTAGTTATTATACCCATCCAGCCCTGGCGCCTTATTTTCCGGAATGCTCCATAATGCATGTTTGATCTTAGTAGGAGTGAAATTGAGAGCAAGGAGAGAATGATGCTCAGAAGACAATATAGGTCCATTATAAACAGTCTCAATAATAATTGGACTCCTATCCCTGGCTTCAAAACAAAACAACTCAGAATAGAAGTCATAAAAAGCCTTATGAATCTGCAATGGATCTGATATCTCCCTCACTCAGAAACAGACAAACAAGATCTTATTATGACGTATCCTGTGCTTAATGCTCTGATAGAAAAACACATTGTTATCATCTCCAAATCGGACCCACTTTATCTTAGCTTTTTGTTGATGAGAAGAATGTAACTCGAGCTGAAGTTGACGAAGTACCCCGGATGCATTCCTTTCTTGGTCAGCCAACCCCGGATCCCCGGAGTAGTATGGAGCAAAATTTGAATGTGAAGAAGTTCTGATTTTGCTCGATCCACCTCCTCCTGGATATGTTCTTTACCTGCATAGAGCAATTTTAGTTTAAATATAAGCAATCTCAATTTTTGAGTAAGCTGATAACTGACACAACCCTCAATGTTAATGCGCCAATGCTTGCGAACAACATCAATGAAACCCACTTTCTGAGCCCAGCAATTAAAGAACTTGAATGGCTTTTTGGAATGTTGGGAATGAGAAAAGGTCACTAGCATAGGGGAGTGATCATATTCCCCCTCCTCAAGGAAATGTACGCAGGAAGAAGGAAAGTTGTCCTCCCAGAGGTCATTGCTCAACACTCTATCGATTTTACTCAATACTCGATTGGTTCCTGCTTGCTTATTGGACCACGTAAAAAAAATGTCCATAATACTTCAGATCATGTACTCAACATAATGCAAGACAATCTCGAAGAGGTTGGATTTCAGCTATCTTACCGGAGAACCAATCCTCTCATCAAGGTTAGCAACACAATTAAAGTCACCTTGAATAATCCAAGGAGGAGAAACCTGTTGACTGATAAGCCCAAGATCATAGAATAACTGATGCCACTCACGTTTATCTTTGGAACCATATACAAAAGTACACACAAACGGAAAACCATTAAGAGGAGAAGCCTTAAGGTGGATAAGCTGACTCCGACAAACCAAGATATCAACCTGCACATCCTCACTCTTCCATCCAACAATAATACGACCTCCATCATGCTAAGCCGAATTGGTCGTAATGCACCAATTGGGAAACATACGAAGATAAAGCGTCCCCAATCCCTTACGCTTCACCTTTGTTTCAAGGAGACCAACAAGACGAACATTATGATAGGAAATAAACCTAGCGACCTCAAGCTGCTTCCTAGTCTTATTAAGACCCCTAACATTCCATGCACCAAAACTAATCATCACCCCCGATGGGATCATCTTCCAGCGCTATAATCAAGGGCTCCACATTGTCACTAAGAGTATGCTCCAAATTCAACACATTAAAACCATTACTAAGCGTCAAAGAAGAATTTCGCACCACCGAGCTAGAAACCAAGTTTGAGTTAGGAACATCATCAAGAGCACTCGCCATACCAACTCCAACTTCCCCCTCAGCCGGGGCAGCATGTACTATACCCTCAAAGCCAAGAAGCATAGAGTTAGGCGGCTGGTCAGGGATCTTAGTAGGCATTCCTGTACTCTGTGGTACTAGGGTAGAAGTAGATATGGTGGCCTGAGAAGATTGCTTATCCTTATGGCCTCCTTGCTGAGTATTTAAACGTACTCGACGTTGAAAGGCTTTCTTCATCGGTCTAAAGCCATCCTCAGCAACCTGTAATCCAGCCTCTTTGTAACCCAACTTGCATTTATCAACCAAATGTCTAAATAGTGCACACTTGGTACACCAAGAGGGAAGCCAGTCATACTCCACACGTTGAGATATAAGCTGCTCATGTTCATTAGAAAAGAAGAGTTCCTCAGGGAATCCGTCAGCCAAACTCATTTCAGTCAAGACTCTAGCATACATCAAACGAGACTTTGTCAAAGTAGCATTATCCACTTTCAACACCGTCCCCAAATAACCCACAATTTGTTGCAACATATTCTCAGTCCAATACAACACATTCAAATTAGGCAACTTAACTCACACTGGAATAGACGTCAGTTCTGATTTTTCATAAGAACTATTCGGGCTCCACAGCTTCACAATGAATGGTTTTTTATCGAACATAATGCCATTCATATTACAAGCCTAGTCTTGGTGTTTCTTCAAAGCAAACCGAACCAAAAAGACACCTCGATTAACCATGCCAACCTTATCAATTTCTAAATCCTTGCGGATCTGTCGGACAAAACCATCTATAACACTAAGGGGCGGGTTGGCACTCGAAACATAACACACTACAAACGACTCCCAATATTTAATTTCGGGCTCAACATTCAGCTTAGTAATTTTAGCAATGCGACGAACATGTGGTGTACAAGGAGGGCTCGACATTGGCACAGAACCAGCAGCATTCAAAGACACAGCAGGATTGAAAGTAATAGAAGGAATTATGTAAATAGAAGGTTTCGGCAAAGAATCATGACCAGCAGCACTTATAAGACCAGTACGATTTAAATCAATAGTAGGATTTATGGAGATAGAAGAACTCACCAATGGAACAGTAGGATTCGAAGCTGGAGATAAATCACTAGTCGACGGCTTAGCAGACTGCACAGTAGATCCTTTTAACACGGAGACCCAACTGAGACCCACCGTACCCAAAGCCGGACCACCTGAAGGCGACTTAGCAGAGCTAGGGTTCACTTCAAAAGGTTTAGATGATTGAAACAGATATCTATTGAGAGAGAGAATAATCACGATCCGAACAGCTTATGGAACTTTTCCGAGGCACCGCCTTGACTTTAGGAGGAAAAACTCTCCTGCCCATGGCCGGAGGTGGATAATCGCCACTCTAGAGAGGATACCTAGAGAGAAGGAGTAGGGAGAAAGTTTTTTAAAAAGTTATTATTATTATTGGCAAAGTAAATTTTATAAAATGCTAGAAAAAAGCCGAAGCTTTACATCCTAGATCCAAAAGACTTAGGTATCACGACTCTAACAAAGTTGTAAAAGGCCTATACAACCCCTCAAAAGAAAAAATATTGTTTGGAACCAAACTAGACTATCCTATACAAAATTATGGCACCTCAAAAGAAAAAATATAAGTCAAACATCGCAAAATATAGCTAATACAGCAGCTCCAATACGACTCTTGGCTTCAACAGTTGGACCAAAACAATCACTTTCCATTATATTCCACATCAGGTCATTCCACCAGTACCTCTTTCTTGCTATAAGAACAAAAATAACAACAACATCATGGTAGAGGCGCTTTAGCTGATTTTGGAGATGTATTCCTTATATAGCATAGGCAACTCTCAATCCCTACACTTGATATACTTAATGAAACAATTTACCAAACAATATGCATTAATCAGGGCATTATAAAATACAAATTTAGCTGATTTAAAAACTGTTCAATCAGAAAGAAGACGAAGCTGCCACATTCGATCTTCCAAAAAATCATAACCAAAACCTAGCTAATAGGGCTAAGGATCACCCTAAAAGCTAGTGTCCAAGGGATAGGCACAATATAGCCCCCGGAGGTGCGAATAGCTAGCGTTTTGAGGTAGAGGGGTCACCTCTCATTCTTGAATCTTTGTTCACCCTCCACGATGGTTACAACCATCTCCCCAACTACGTTAGTTCAAAGTATATTGGTTGTAGTCCCCGCAGTTGAAGGCAACGGTGTTAGGGTCTTGGTGAGATCATGAGGCAGTTGAACTTGGGTTTGACCAATGTGCTTTGGGGGTACAGCTTCCCTTGCTTGCGGTTGGATGTCCACCACATCCATTGTCCTGTTCCCTTCACTTGACCCCACTCCATCCCTTTATGGTTTGGGAGTAGGTTTACTAGCCTTGTTCCTTTATTCTCCTTCCCTACAGTTCTACTTGAGATGTCCAAACACCTTGCAATTCCCACTAAATATGAGTTTCAAATTATAAACTACTTTTTGGCTTACGAACTCATCTAGGTCATTGATGAAGTAGATTTTGTTGGCCCTCTTAGGTTTTGATGATGACTTCAGTTTAAATAAACAAAAATGTTTTAGAGATAGTTTTGTAGGTCAAATATCCGATTTGTTAAAGTCGTTGATGGAACCTAAAAGACTTGGTCAATGAATATTGTACGTGTCAAAGTTAATCAAAGAGTTAGATATAGAAAATCACTTAGGATGTCAAAAGTAGACATGAGGTCTATTGTTCCAAGTTGCATGGTCTGGTGAAAGTCGCAGATGGAGACAGTACAGTGCTCCCAAGACGCAGGTCTAGAGAAAGCGTCAGCTAAATTTATGAAGGAATTATTTTCTATTTTTTGTTTATGTACCGGTTAGAAATTAAGATATTACATAATTAGTTAATTGGAAAAATTAAATAGCTACCTAAAAATAATCTAAGACCAAATCAAAGTGTGAGAATAAGTCTCCTTATATATCTCCATTCAAATAAGAAGTTAGTTAGGTTTTAATCTAATCAATCAATTAGCTATCATTAGTATTTATTAACCGTGCCTTCTCACACACCTTACAATTATGTTTACCACTTTCCTATATTTAAGGAAAAAGGGGAATATAAGGAGTTAGGGTTTTGAAGAAATACAATTGGTCATATATAAAAGGAGGACTTTTTCGACCGGTGGCTAAGGTGTGTGCCCAAACAAAAAAATCATGAGATCACCAAAGTAAGAAAAATATTTCATTCTTTCATTTGCCAATTAACTTAGAATATTTTTCTTATGCAAATTCTTAGTTTTTATCCTTTTTAGAGAAATTAGTTTTGTATGGGTTTTTGAGAGAATTTTTTGTAACTAGACTTTAGGGAAGCCTAGGGGAGAAGAGAAGCTTCTATTGAAGCGTGAGAAAGAGAAAGAGAAAGAGATGGAGAAAGAGAAAGAGAAAGAGAAAAGAAGAGAAGTGACATAGTTGAGAATTGTTTTATATAATTGTCATAAATTGCCTAAAACTTATTAGGAGAATTTAAAAATCTCGAGTGGTCGTTGTTTTTCCTTCTATTAGGCCTAGAAGGTTTTCACGTAAAATCGTTGGCTACTTCTATCTTTCTTTCTTTAAGTTTAAGTATTTATTATTCATTTTATATTCTGCAAAAACATGGCTAAAATTCTTAAACTTACAATACAACAATTCACCCCCCCCTCTTGTTGCATTCGCCGATTTCTAAGTGTTTCTACAATTGGTATCAAAGCGATGTTTTGTCATTAGATTAGGAAACCCTGAGAACAATATCCTGGTGTTTTAGAGATGTTAAGGATGAATGAACGTATCGAAGAAGGGTACTCTACTCAAAGACCGTCCATGTTCGACGGTAAATTCTACACATATTGGAAGAATATGATGGAGATATTCATCAAGCCGAAAATTATCAAGTTTGGAGAGTTATTGAAATTTGAGACTTTGAGGTAGCAACTACCAATTCCGATAACGAAACTGTTCCAAAACCTATCCACATGAGAAAGAAGATTTCCAGAAAATGGAGATGAACACTCTTGCCATAAAATTACTTCACTGTGGTCTTGGACCAAAAGAGCATAATCGAATCATGGGGTACAAAATTGCCAAGCAGATTTGGGATCTGCTGGAAGCACTAGTGAAAAAAAGCCCATATGCTGCGAGACATATGATGCGGTTCTTAAAAGATGCAGCATTTAATAGAAGAAAAATAAGGCGAAAAAAAAAATTATACATAGCCTGTGGTTTTTAGAAAAAGTGCAACAAATAACCTTAAAATAAATTCCACACTAGTATAGGCTGCAGTTTTTCTAAATGACCGCAGCAAATAATCATTAAAATTTTTTTTTATGAAACGCACCTGTTCAATTTCTTTAAACCCTAATTATATAAGCTTAAAAAAAACCCTAAATCTTCGTCTCTTCATTTTTTTCTTCAATACTTTATTTCGCCTCTTTTTTCTTCTTTCTTTGATGGTTATTTTGTTCATTGTTATGGTGTTGATTGGAACATAGGAGCAATGTCCATGAACATGGATAGTTCTCATGTTGAAGAAGCGATGCAGGTGCTGACTTCCTCTCTTTTTCAACTCAACTGGCGCCTTAAACATTGATCAAAGCTTCGTCTTGAAAGATTTAGTGTGTTTTCACGTTATTTGTTAATTTATTTGCATCTTTATGGGTTTTACGATAATGTCGATTTCTGAATTCATACTCTTTCTGTTGTAGATATTTTGGCATTGTGTTCTAGGATGAGGCCTCTCGTGATGATAGACTATGATAGAAAGATGCCTCAACTGCAACCAATTGTGCTCCCTTCTTTCTCATATTTCCAAGGTTTTTTCAAATTTGTTCTATTTAGAGTTTGGTTACTTCTACTCCTCAATGTAAAAACAAACTGTAAAAGAAAAAGTTCTTCAATGTTTTCTTTAGTAGAAGTAAGGTTTGTTCATGTTTTATTTTTTGTTTCATTGTTTTTGTTCGATCTTTTTTTTGTTTTTGTTCGATATGGCAAATGTTTCATTGTTTTTGTTCAATGTTCTGCAATGTTTATTTGTGATTTTGGACTTAATTTTGTATAACTACAATAATTTCTAGAATTATTATTAAGATCAATGTTCTTCAATTTTCTGAAATTGTTCTTGATACAAGCATCAATTAAAACGAAAAAAAATAAAAAAAAAGGGGTTATAGGCTGCGGTTATTTTAGAGAACCGCAACATATAGTCCACTTTTTTTTTTAAAAAAAAAGTGGACTATATGCTGCAATTGTCAAAAAACTGCAGCCTATAGCATTTTCTCATCTGCTGCTATAACAAGTGTTACGAGGTAAAACCCCAGCATATAACGGCCAAAAAACCGCATCATTGAAGTTACCCACGAAGGAACAAGTGAAGTAAAGCGCTCCAAGATTGACTTGTTGATGTCCAATTACGAAAGGTTTGTTATGGAACCTAGAGAAAGCATCTAAGACATGTTCACAAGGTTCACCAATATCACGAATGAACTTGTCTCTCTTGGAAGGTTTATTCCTATAGATCAATAGGTCAGGAAAATTCTAAGGAGTCTCCCTCAAGATGAACACTGGAGAGCCAAAGTCATAGCCATACAGGAATCCAAGGATTTCACAAAATTTAATCTAGAAGAGTTGGTTGGTTCCCTTATGACTCACGAGTTGCGTTAGGGAACAACTGACAATTCCCATAACAAAGGCTTGGCTCTGGCAGTTAATGATCAAGAAGTGTCAGAATGTGATGAAGAGGAGGCTACTATGTTGGTTCGAAAATTCAAAATGTTCTTCAGGAACAACAGATACGCCGATCAAAGAAAAAACAAAGAAAGAGGATCTGCAAATACAAAGAACAACTATGAATGCTATAAATGTGGAAGTACTGATCACTTCATCAAGAATTGCCCACAATGGAAAAATGAAAAGGGCAAGGGGAAGGCAAGGGAAACAGGAAAATAGCCAATGAAAGAAATTTTCAACAAAACAGACTTTCGCAAAGCCGTGATTGGGGAGAATCTGAGAACGAAGCAGAGACAGAAGCCCCCTTAGAAGAAGAAACTTCTTATGGGATAAATATAAACTAATTGAATTGCTTATGCAGACCCAAGATATACTAAATGAAAAAACTGCCACCTGTCTACAAATTGAAAAAGACCTTAAAACGAGTAAAGATCATGTTTCCTACCTAAATTCTGTTAGGTCCGACATGCAAGATAGTTTCTTTATTCTATTAGATGATAATGTAATGTTAAAGGAAGCATTGGAAAGGTAAAAGAAGAAAATATTATTCTTAATGTCGAATTGAATCAATACAAATTGCTAGGCTTAAACAAGGACTTAAATGATCTATCCGTTCGTGACTTTAGTACCGAATACCAAAAGTTAAAATTAGACCTAGAATCCAGTAAAGTTGAAAATGAAAAATTGAAATTTGAAATAAATTCAAGAGGAAATGGGAAAATCAAAGAAGTTCCCAAATGGATTCTAGATGCTAAAACAAAGAGTACTGAAGGCCTAGCTTACAATAAGAATAATAAAAAGAAAAGGTCTATGTTGATCTCTCTAGTAGTAAAGTCTATTCATTTTGTGGCAAAACTGGGCACTTGAAATCTCAATGTACAAAAAAGGAACAACACGACAAAGCGAACCAAATTTATGTCGACCGCATTTGGATTAAGAAATATGATTCATGCATAATCGACATGGAACCCAAGGATGACTGGGTTCGTCCTTCTAATAATTAATTCCTTTTGCAGGTTCTAGTGAGGGGTAACAACTCATAGTATCTCGACAGTGGGTATTCCAATCACATGACAGGTGATAGATCAAAATTTCTCTCACTAGAAGCCTATAATGGAGGAACTGTGACCTTTGGTGACAATATGAAAGGCAAAATCATCGCCAAAGGGAAAGTAGAAAGCTCAAGTTCCCGTGCAATTGATAATGCATTTTTAGTCGAGAAATTAAAACCTAATCTACTAATTATTTCTTAGTTCTGCGATAAAGGTAACATTCTAAACTTTACTTTTTAAAATGTATTATTTCTAGGAATGACACATGAGACACTGTTTTGGAAGGAATCCGTATAGGAAACTCTTATGTTGTTGACCTCTACACTGTTCCCAAACTTAGTTTGACTTGTCTTGGTGTTATAGAAGATGACCCTCTACTTTGGCATAAAAGATTATGTCATGCTAGATTGTGTTTGCTTAGTACCTTAAGATCAAAAGACCTAGTAAGAGGATTATTGTCCCTTAAATTCAAAAAAGATGAAGTTTGTGATCCTTGTGCCAAAGGAAAACATGTTAGGGCGTCCTTTAAACCTAAGAATGTCATGACCACTTCAAAGCCACTTGAATTAATTCATATGGATCTTTTTGAACCTATGAGAAACCAAAGCCGTAGTGGCAAACGTTATGTATTTGTTATTGTTGATGATTATAGTAGATTTACATGGACTATATTTTTAGTTAGCAAAGATGAGGCTTTCAATCAATTTGTTTATTTTGCTAATAAAATACAAAAATCTAGTAATTGTCAACTTGTCCACATTAGATCAGATTATGGTAAAGAATTTGAAAATTCAAGCGTTATGGATTATTGTAATGAGCATGGTATAAGTCATAATTTTTCCGCACCTAGGACGCCACAACAAAATGGTGTGGTAGAACGTAAAAATAAAACATTAGAAGAAATGGCTAGAACCATGTTAATTGCTAGTGGTCTCCCTAAAAACTTTTGGGCTGAGGCTGTTAATACTGCATGCTATATTTTAAATCGTGTGTTCATTAGACCTATCACTTTTAAGACACCTTATGAACTGTTTAAAGGTGTTAAACCGAATATTTCCTATTTTCGTGTGTTTGGATGTAGATGTTTTGATCATGTTAATGGAACACGCAATATAAGAAAGTTTGATGAAAGAAGTGATGAGGCAGTATTTGTTGGCTATTCATCTCATAGTAAAGCTTATAGAGTATATAATAAAAGAACTATGTGTGTCGAAGAATTTGTTCACATTATTTTTGACGAAATTAACTTTATCACAAGTGAACAAGATACATATAATTTTAAAATATGTCATGCTAATTGGGATAATGATGAAGATATACATAGAGAGCAAGATCCTAGAACAATAGGAGAATAATAGGTTCAAGAAGAAACAGAAAAGCCTAATCAAGAACAGGAACAACTGGGAAACCAGGACCAACAAGGTGTTCCCAATCCTGTTATTCCCATAAATGAATAGAATGAGCAAACTGAAGCACAACAGAGTGTCAATCAAGTCAATGAGCCTGTTTCCACAACTGTTCCTACAAGAGAATTTGTGCCAAATCCGTGGAAACATCAAAACTCACATCCACTTGACTTGCTAATCAGTGACATAAACAAAGGCACATAGACCAGATCCTAATTAAGAGACTTCTGTGCACACTTTGCATTTCTCTCAACATTAGAACCCAAGAATCACGAAGAAGCATTACAAGATTTTGATTGGGTTGTTGCTATGCAAGATGAATTAAATGAAGCTGAAAGAAATAAAGTGTGGCACTTAGAACCTAAACCCAAGAACAAAATAGTAAGAAACAACGCAAGGCTCGTGGTTAAAGGGTACGATCAACAAAAAGAAATTGATTATACAAAAACATTTACTCCCGTAGCAAAGTTAGAGGCTATCAGAATTCTAATTTCTTTTGCTGCATTTATGAACTTTAACTTATATCAAATGGATGTGAAATGTGCTTTCTTGAATGGTCTTCTAGACGAACAAGTCTATGTGGAACAGCCACCTGGCTTTGAAAATCCATCTTTTATAGATCATGTCTATAAGCTTGATTAAGCTCTTTATGGGCTCAAACAAGCTCCTATGCAATGGTTTGAGAGGTTGTCTAAGTTTTTGATTTAAAATGATTTTATTAGAGGAAAAATTGATAAAACCTTATTCTTAAAGAATAGAGGTTCTGATATTTTGATTGTACAAATTTATGTTGATGATATTATTTTTGGATCCAATAACGAATCATTATGTAAAGAATTTGCTAACCTTATATGTGCTGAATTTTAAATAAGTTTGATGGGAGAATTAAATTTCTTCCTTGCTTTGCAAATTAAACAAACGGCTAATGGTAATTTTATTCCTCAACAAAAATACATTAAAGAACATCTAAAGAAATATGGTTTAGACAATGTTAAAACAAACTACACACCTATTGCTACTAACGTAAGACTAGATGAAGATTCGAATGGTATTAATGTTGACCAAACTATGTATAATGGCATGATAGGATCTTTATTATATTTAACTGCTAGCAGGCCAGACATTTCGTTAAGTGTCGGTTTATGTGCTAGATTTTAATCAAATCCCAAGGAATCACATCACACCGCAGTGAAAATGATTTTGAGATATTTAAAGGGAACATATAACTTGTCCCTATTTTATCCTAAAAGTGATGTCTATGATTTGAAAGGTTATAGTGATGCAGATTATGCAGGAGATCTTGTTAATAGGAAAAGTACTTCAGGTATTGAACAATTTCTTGGCTCATGTTTATTATCTTGGTGTTCCAAGAAACTGAACATTGTTGCACTATCCACCGCTGATATGTCACAGCAACAACTTGTTGTTCCCATATGCTTTGCATAAAACAACAACTAAGAGATTGTGATAATACAAGTGCCATATGCATATCAAAAGACCCCGTGCATCAGTCTAGGGTTAAGCATATACATATACGACATCATTTTCTTAAGGATAATGTTGAACATAAAAATATAATTGTGAAACATGTCAATACAAATGAGCAAGTTGCAGATTTTATGACTAAACCACTTCCAAGGGAACAATATGAAAAGATGAGGTTGGAACTTGGAATGATCAAGCTCCACTAAAGTTTAATGCAAGCATTTCTCCTCGAAGAAATATGAAAATTGGAAAGGTTAAATCATTCACAAAAATCTTGATTGAGAAATTAATTATTGCAAGGTACAAGTATGCAACTATTTAAAGTACTTACCATGAAATCTTTCTTGATAGCATGTTTAAAATGATTAGACCAAAGTAGCATGTGTTTGTCTTATGTGTTATTGTCCTGCATTTTATTTTTTCTTTCTTTTCGGATGATTAACTTAAATTATTGTGGGAGTCGGATCATCGTGGTATTTCGATAAACCGTTATTAGCCGCTAATTCAACGAATATACCCGCGAACTCTGTGTTATACTCGTTGTACACACGTAACACTTAATTAAATGGAGTGTTACTAACCTTTGAGTAACCGTCTTTTCACTCTTTTATAACCCACTCCCTCACGCCACATCACTCACTCACACACTCTAACACACACTTACATTAATTACTCTACTCATTTCTCTCAAACCCAAATCGTCAATCTCACTTCATTACCTCTCGCTCTACATTCTCTTAATCTACCATGAAAACCTCAAAATCTTCATCCTCTAGCAAAACCGCAAAGAAGAAAACCCCAAAATCATCACAACCCAAACCACTACAAGTTATTCACCCTTCACCATCAATCGACGCACCACCATCTTCATCTCAAGAACCAAAGAAATCAAGTACACCAGTTCAACCACCATGCATGCCGAAACAAAAAGCCCTAATACCACCCCAAGAAGCGTTTCTTCGTCCAGACCAACGAAAAGGACCAAGCAAGCTGACCTGACAGTGTCGAAGAACTAGTTAAAGAAATGTCAGTAGAGTGCAGTCTAGACAAGTACGGGTACGAATCCACCCCGTTCCCTCAATAACACGCAATTTTACAAAATCAGGGTTGGGAAACTTTAATGTTTAATTTTTCTTGCAACCCAATTTATCCTAATCTATTGCGTGAGTTTAATAAAAATTTCGCAATTAAGAATGGTGTTTGTTCTAGTACTGTGAAAAAAAGTCAAAATTGAGTTTAATAGTTTGATGTTGGGTGAATGGTTTAGTGTTCCTACTGTAGGGTTTGATACGTAATACGTTGGTTCAAAGATTATGTTTTCCGGTATAAATGAGAAAACCGTGTTAAAATTTTTGGGAGTAAATGATAAAAGAAGGTTTAGCCACAATTCTGTGTCGCCTCTAAACAAATTTTTATATAATATTGCTTGTACATTTATTTTGCCTCGTATTTCCAAGCGAAGTGAAGTGAATTTGCGTGATGTGACTCTTATTTATTATTTGGCTAACCATATCAAAATCAGTTTTCCATCTTTGATGATTTCTCATTTATCGGAATGTATTGAGAAGCGTTGTATGGTTGGGTATATAGGTTTGATAACTTGTGTTTTGAAAAAGTTTAGTGTACTTTTAGATGGTCTGCAATTCCCCATGAGCGCCAATAATAAAATTGGTGCAAAATGTCTTAAGAATTGACATCTAAATTTAAATGAAAGGGGGATATTGGAGGATGCTGTTGAAGAGGTTAGTTCTGATGATGAGAAGGATGAGGAAGAAAAGGAAGAAGAGGGAAAAGGAGAAGAAGGGGAGGAAGGGAGGAAGATGAGAAAAAGGATTAGGAGACTGTTTCTTCTACACATACTAAAAAGGAAAAAGAGGTACATGAATAGGGCGAAGCAATGAATGAGGGGTAAGCCCCATGAGAAGGAGAAGGTGAGGAACTTAAGGATAATGAATCCGATGAAAGTTCATGTGATGAAGAGGTACTTATGCAAATTAGAAGAAGCCAATGCTCACTCCTAGAAAGAGTAGTAGCTTAGCTTCCAAGCGTCCCGTTGGTATGGATGATGAAATGACCTCTCACACCACCAAAGAGCCTACCAATGAACCTCCTTTACCAAAACCAGCCACACCTCTACCACATCATATTCCATCACCACCACCATCACCACCACCATCACCTACACCTTCTACTCCACCACCATTCACTACATTCACCTCCACACACTTCACCTGGTTTTGGTTGATCTGCTAACCCCTCCACTATCCCAACGGCTACCTTAGACCTTATTCTCTCCAAATTCAATGATTTTCAGTCTCAATTCTTTGCATTTCAAGATGAAATTCGTGTCTAACTTGCATCACTCACTGATCCGCTATCCCAGATGGAGCCCCGTCTTAGAGCCAAGCTTGATACTGTTAAAGTGCAGAACGAGTTTGTTGATGATGAAGAGACTGTTGCTTGATCCCTCCTTCTGCTCCCTCATTATATTTACATTTTGTTGGCCACACCATCTATTTTTCTTTTGATCAAGAAATATTTTTCTTTGTCTTTTGATGTACCAGCTTGAGTACAAAGTTTGTAACTTTATTTTGTTGAACTATGCTACTACTGTTTCTATTTCTATCTTATTTTGCAATTGGTCTATGATGATTACTCTTTGCATATCTTGATTGTTCTTATGGTGTTTTGCATTGATATTTGCTGCTTGCTATCCTTCTTTGGTTATTTAGTATGATTAGCGTTATGGTTTGGTTACGTCACTCCTTTTTGATTGATGTCAAAAGGGGGAAGAATGCAATAAACTTAAGAGCAATACTGGTGAATGCCATCTTTCTAAAACTCAAATTCTAATACTTTAATACGTTGCTTTGATAAAGTGAAGTATATGCTCTGATATAGATATAGTTGCGCTATTCCGGTAAAGTTTTGTTGACATAGCAAAGTATGAATTGAATTTCTCTGAAATTTTTAAGTTGCTATGATATTATGTATTCTAAGTATGTTTACAATTAATGTTTTATTATATTCTACTAAGTTGATTTAAAGCTCTGATATTTACAATTAATGATTTATTATTGATTACTCCTAATGTTCTCAAGTAAGCCTAAGTTTGACACTTAGTAATTGATTTTTGATAATCTTAGCAGTTTATGTTTACTATTTTTTGGAAATTATTTAACAAAACAATCAATATATCATAAGCTCTGATAATATGTTTTTAAAATATTAATCCTAGAGTAAATTGTTTCATCTTGAATGCTTAGTGAATTATATTGTAACAAGTTGATTTGCAAAGTGTTATAGAGAGTTGTTTTAATCTCTAACATGCTCCATAAGTTTTGATGATGATTTGCTAAGTGTTATATATCATAAGCTCTGATAATATGTTTTTAAAATATTAATCCTAGAGTAAATTGTTTTGATGGTGAATTATGTTCTCTATTTTACTTAAGTTTGTTTATAAGTTCGACATCATCAAAAAGGGGGAATTTGTTAGCCCTCTTATGTTTTGATAATGAGTTCACTTTAATAAAACCAATATGTTTTAGAGATTGTTTTATAAGTCAAATATCCGATTTGTTAAAGTCGTTGATGCAACCTAAAAGACTTGGTCAATGAATATTGTGCTTTCCAAAGTTAATCAAAGAGTGAGATATAGAAGATCACTTAGGATGTCAAAAGTAGATAGAAGGTCTACTGTTTGAAGTTTGATGGTATGATGAAAGTCGCTGATGGAGATAGTACCGTGTTCCGAAGACGCAGGTCTGGAGAAAGCGTGAGCTAAAAATTACGAAGGAATTTTTTTCTATTTTGAGTTGATGTAACCGGTTAGAAATTAAGGTATTGCATAATTAGTTAATTGGCAAAATTAAATAACCACCTAAAAATAATCTAAGACCAAATCAAAGTGTGAGAATAAGTCTCCATATATCTTTCCATTAAAATAGGAAGTTAGTTAGACTTTAATCTAATTAATCCTAATTATCTATTTTTAGCATTTATTAACCTTGCGTTTTCACATAACTTCCAATTATGTTTTCCACTTTCCTACGTTTAAGGAAAAAGGGGAATATGGGGAGTTAGGGTTTTGGAGACCTACGATTGGTCCTATATAAAAGGAGGACTTTTTAGACCGGTGGCTAAAGTGTGTGCCCAAACAAAAAAATCAAGAGATCACCAAAGTAAGAAAAATATTTCATTCTTTCATTTGCAAATTAACATAGAATATTTCTCTTATGCAATTTCTTAGTTTTTATCGTTTTTAGAGAAATTATTTTCGTATGTGTGAAAAGTAGGGCTGTTCGAAAAAACCCGACCCACTGACCCGTTGACCTGCAACATAAACAGCGGGTCAAAATTCAAAAAAAGGTAAAAAATCCGGGTCGGGTCATGGGCCGATATCAAAATTTCCCGGGTACCCGATGACCCGCTTTAATTAGACATTTAAATTTTTTAGGATTTTTAAAGAATCAAAATTTTATTTTTCCCTTCTGCCTTTCATACTGCTCTAGTGATTATTTTCATTTTTCACTCTCAAACTTCCTTAGAGGGCGTCGTTTTTCACTCTACGAATTGCTACCTGCAGTAGCAAGTGTAATTCATAAAACTTTCTGTTTGATTTATGAGTGATGAATCTGTCACATAAATGTGTAAGGTGTGAAATAGTTTATTGTTTACTATGATTTCAATCTATTTATTGGGTCTAACAATTTTTTTTGTCTGCCAAAAGTATATCATTTGTGTAATTTCCCAGGAATGAAAATATTCAAGCAACTTGTGAATTGTGTTTGCATACCAACTTGAAAATATTTCAATCAGCTGTGAGTCTGTGACATATGTGAAACTTGGTTCCATGGAAAATGTGTGGTGATTACACCTGCAAAAGCAGATCACATAAAGCAGTACAAATGCCCATCTTGCACTTGTAGGCTGCAGCAGACAAATTCGGACGCGAAATACATCCTTATCGTTTCTCATATCGGGTACCCGGTGTTCCGACCCGATTTATTCGGGTACTCGAAATCTGGGTACCCGTATTATTTGGGCCGGGATACAGGCCGTTAAAAAAGGTACCCGACTAACCGGGTACCCGGCTTTCCGGGTACCCGAAATGCCAGGTACCCGCTAATGAACACCCTTAGTCAGAAGAGAAGTCTAGGGGAGAAGAGAAGGTTCTATTGAAGCGTGAGAAAGAGAAAGAGAAAGAGAAGAGAAGAGAAGTGGCTTAGTTGAGAGTTGTTTTATGTAATTGTCATTAATTGCCTAAAACTTATTACGAGAATTTTAAAATCCCGAGTGGTCGTGGTTTTTCCTTCTATTAGGTGTAAAGGTTTCGACGTAAAATCGTTGTCTCCTTTTATCTTTCTTTCTTTAAGTATAAGTATTTATTATTCATTTTATATTCCGCAAAAACAGGGCTAAAATTCTTAACCTTACAATACAACAATTCACCCCCCTTCCCCCTCTTGTTGCATTCGCCCATCTCTAAGTGTTTCTATAGATTTCATTTGGGAAATCACCGTAGACACTCATTTTAATTCATAGGACGGGGCCTAGCGTACTTGCGATTGTCCACAAGGTTGAATTAATCCAATTTTCAAGCTCTAAAGTGGGGAATTTTACCCAAATTGGCATTGAAATTAGGTTGGTCTTACTAATGGAGGTCTTTGGGGTCTATGGCTTCATCACGAAGGGTTCTATATTAAATATGATTCCACTAATTTCACAAGCTAGGTGTTTGTTTGAGTTTGAAGACATTCGAAAAAGAAAGACTACTTTAGCTAATAGACCTACCTTATCTATGGACAAATTTTTCTAAATCCTTTTAACAAAACCTTCAATTACTTGAAATAGGGGGGAAGGCGTTGGTTAGCCACAATCACGTAACATATAATAGCTGATTCCCAATACTCTTAAACATCTTCTTTTTGATATTTTAATTATGGGTTTACCTGTTTTCAATTGGCCTCCATGAGATGCAGTCATCGCCTCTTTTGGGGTTTGCACTTTTATCCCGCTCCTCCTCAATTCCTTATTCATTAATAAACTTCCTTGGACAACTTCTATACAACTAGATAGGATTTTTTGGGGGGATTTGAGTGGTGTTGTGGGGTGTAGACTTTGATTTCAAGGACGAGTGAATTAGGGTTTCAAATTTGAACTCAAATTTACTCGAACAACCAAAATGTGAGTCAGCAGAATGGTCTCTTATAAAAGGATGCTTAGTCCGCTGCTCAACCTTATTCTTTGTTGGTCGTCCCCTACCCCTACTCGTCATGGTTGAGCAGTTTCGAAGGTGAAATCGCAGCAAGGTTAGTCGCCTAGAGTTTGAAGTTTGCACGACTCAAAAACTATAATAATAATAAAAAAATAAATTATATATATATATATATATATATATATATGTGTGTGTGTGTGTGTGTGTGTGTGTGTGTGTGTGTGTGTATATATATATATATATATATATATATATATATATATATATACATAAATATATATATATATATATATATATATATATATATATATATATATATATATATATATATATATATATATATATATATATAACACTCAAATGAAATTGGTAAAATTTATAAACTTACGCATTCAACAAGCCTTTGAATTTTATGTTGCGAGGCTGGGCTTGTCCTTTATGTAAGGAGTCGAAGACGTGCACCGTATTCATCATAGAGCATATGACCAAAAGTATCCAATGCACACTACAAACCACGATTTGAAATCAACAAGTTAGAGAATAGTTGAACTTAATTAAAAATCAAAAGATAAGTTCAATTTCAAAAATATAAATAATCACCTTTCGTAGTATGGGGCCAGAATGAACTTGTGTTTAGATATAAGGGAATCTTTCAGAGCACGTTCAATATATGCTTTGACGTCATCTGGATCACTGTCGCTCTTAGCACCCGAAATGGACTCAGGATAAAACCATCCAAATTTTATTGGAGGCTCTTCGTAAGCCGCACTAAACTCTCGAATAAGAAAATTTTGTCAATAATTCGATTATTCAAACATTTAAACAATAAAACCTAAATTGTAAGATAAGAACATCACCTCATGTAGGCATGGATAAGGGCGATATTCAACATCTCCCCTCGCAAAAATTGCCCAATGTCACTAAGACCAATAATGATGTTAGGCTCTCGTCTGCAGGGGTAGAATGATTGGGTCCTCCTCACGCATGTGAGATGCACCTTTGTGCACCTATAGGCAATCTTGAGAGAGATGTTTAACCTCCGCATCAGTCAAGATTGGAGTGCTTGCCACCGGCGATGAGGAACCGATTTCTCTCTTAGAGCCCTTTGAACTCTTTTGCTATTTCAATTTATACAATTAAATTAGTGTAATCACGCAATTAAAATAATAAAAACAAATAAGATAATACAAAAGATTATTACCTTGGCTGTGAATCAGACCGAAGCCTATGGCCATGTGAAGAAACTACCTTGGGTGTCCGATTATGGCATTGGATCTGGAAGTGAGAAATCTTCGAACCTCTTTACGATAGTTTCTACTGTCACACTAATGTGGCCACTTGTAACACGCATGGAATGCATTGTTTGGCCGTTATGGGTTGGTTGCGCCACACCGTATGCAACCTCAATTAAGTCGCCACCACGAGCAACGCCTAACTGAGGCAGCAAAAGAGAGCAATGAGTCGCTTCCTGAAAATTTATTCGTTTAGTATAATTAGCATCATAATAAATTATTAAAACACGTTGCAATTTAAATGAATACGCGCTTATATATTTAAAAACTATATGTACCTTTACCAGTGGCTCGGGTGTTGGTTCCCGTTCCTGAGCAACGGAGTTCATGGTCTCTGTTGTAGGATTTTGTGTTTTAGGGGTACGAATGGGTTGGTGTGCTACAGGGGTAATGGGCTCGGGTGATGGCTCAAGTGCTCGTTCCACCGAAGCATTAGGATCCCCATGTTGACTTTGCTGATCCTCGGCAAGCATATTTGCCAAGTCAACAGTGGATGCTCCCATCTTCTGCAACAACATTGCCACCTTGTCGAGAACATCCTTTATCACTTTTGTTGTGACATCTGTAGTGATTGTTTCTTTGAGTGTCTTTACTTCATCAGGTGGCATCGTTCTGGATTGAGTAGCTACACACTCTTTGTCGAATGCCTTCTTTATCCCCACGCGGACGCCTCCTTTTCCGACTAACCGCCCTTGATGGTCTTTCCCTAAGACCATATGCAATGCATCAACATTACCTCTTGGGGTGAACTCCCCCGTAGCTTCTTTCTCCTTCCAGCCCATCTGTTCAAATAAAAACGCTCAATATATAACAATTTAAGTATATAACAAATCAAGAATATACTTAATAATATCAAAACGCACCACAGCCTCAACAATCTTCTTCGTTCCCGGATCAGGAACGGCAAATTTAACACTTGCATCTCGAGCATGTCCCGAGGAGGTGTGATTATTTTGGAGCCAATTGTTCCTTTTCCCTCAAGTCTTCCTTCATTTCAATAGGTGGGAAGTTCAATAAGCTTTGCCATAGCCATATACTCGGCCATAAAGTTACCAATCTCATCGCTTATAGTCCCTTGAATCATACTCCCCTCTGGTTGTGCTGGATTCCTCACATTGTTTTGTAAAACACCCATGTGTCTCTCAAAAGGATAATACCACCTTAAAAAAACTGGACCCAAAAGCTTGATTTCACGAACGAGATGAACAATAAGATGAACCATTAAGTCAAAGAAAAAAGGTGAAAAATACATCTCAAACTTGCATAAAAGTTACAATCACGTCGACTTGAAGAACATCAAGTTTAAA
The DNA here is from genome assembly GCA_019425755.1 of Amaranthus cruentus. Lineage (NCBI taxonomy): Eukaryota > Viridiplantae > Streptophyta > Magnoliopsida > Caryophyllales > Amaranthaceae > Amaranthus > Amaranthus cruentus. Next base: position 1,744,288 of record CM033464.1, read on the forward strand.
GGGATCAAGAAGTTTACTACAAATTGTGTTGAAGCACGAACATAGCTCGGTAATAGCATATCTCACATGTTTTGACAGTATTCCACGTAATGCAATTGGTAAGAACACTTGCATCATTACATGGCAATCGTGAGATTTCATGCTTCTCAACTTCAACTCACCATTTAAGGTCACGAATCTCTTAATGTTGGATGAGTACCTAGACGAAACTTTAATGCCATACAAAGACTCACAAAATGCCGGTTTCTCTGCTTTAGACAATGTGTAGCAAGCTGGAGGTAAATAAACTTTTTTATTACTCATCTTCTTCTTACCGCCCTTTCCCTTGCTACTCCCACCAACTTCATCAGCTTTCTCTCTTTTTTTACTCACCTTCACCTGTGCCCACAACGCCGGACGAATACCCTTGCATTCAAAGTAATCTCGCACGGCCTTAACATCATTTGTCTTACCCAGAACGTTCATTAGAGTCCCGAGTACAGCATCACATACATGTTTCTCTATATGCATGACGTCAAGACAATGCCTAACTTGTAGTTCTCTCCAATATGGAAGCTTCCAAAAGATTGAGTCTTTTTTCCATAGTCGGTCTTCACCCCTTTGCATTTGCCCTGTTTTACCAAATACAATCTCAACCCCCTTAACCCGTTCGTAAACCTCATTTCTGGTGAACGGTCGACAAGCAACACGGTCTTCAACCTCCCCAATGAACGTCTTCTTCTTCTTATGGTAATGGTGATCTCGTGGGAGGAACTTTTGATGGTGCATGAATACATGTTTGCAATTAGGAATCTACATGGATTCCATGTCATCGATACATATTGGGCATGCTTTCTTCACTTTGTTCTTATACCCTGATAAGTTTCCATATGCCGGAAAATCATTAAAGGTGCATAAAAGCATTGCACGTAAGGTGAACTCCTCATTAGCATATGCGTCAAACATGAAAACTCCTTTATCCCACATCTTTTTCAAATCCTTAACTAGAGGTGCAAGATATACATCTATGTCATTGCCAGGTTTCTTAGGACCCGAGATAAGAAGTGAAAGCATAATGTACTTACGCTTCATACACAACCAAGGTGGCGAATTATATATCCTTAAAAGTACCGGCCAAGTGCTATTGAGAACTAAGATTGCTAAATGGGTTCATTCCATCCGTGCACTGTCCGAGCCTTAAGTTACGAACTTCATCCCCAAAAGTCTTATGCAACCTATCAATACTCTTCCACTCCGGAAAATCAGATGGATGTGTGAGCAAGTAATCTTTCTTCACCCTATCTGTATGCCACCTCAAATTTAACGCATTTTTCTTTATAAAAAACAAGTGCTTGAATCTAGGTATTATTGGAAGATACCACAATTCCTTACCCGGGGGCCCTTTAGCATCCCGAGCCCCTTTATGCTTGTAACGCGATAGCCCACACCTAGGACACTCTTCTAAGTTCTCGTTTTCATTCCGATACAATACACAATCATTCGGACACGCATGAATCTTCTAGTACTCTATGCCGAAAGGACAGATGAGCTTTTTGGCATAGTATGTGGACTTTGGAAGTTCATTTCCCTTAGGAAGCATCTCACCTAATGCTTCTAATAACATTGTGAAACTAGTGTCACTCCAATTGAGCTTTGACTTAATGTTGAAAAATGACAACACTACTGTTAGTTCGGTGAACTTTGTACATCCAGGGTACAAAGACTTTTGAGAAGCCTCTGTCAACAAGTCAAATACACGAGGATGTTTTCGTAACTCATCCTCAATATCCTCTTCATCCATCTCATACCCACCCACACGATCTAGTACATCCTAATTGACGTCAGTCACATTATTGACATCCGCAACAACACTTTTTTCATTGTAAACTCCATTCTGACCATGTCAAACCCAAACATGATAATGAGGCCTAAACCCACGTCGAAGTATGTGCTCCCTAAGGATATGAACACTATCTACCTTTGATACATTGCCACAATTAACACATGGACAATAAAAACCAACTCCCCTCGTCGTAACTTGATGTTCAAGCGCAACACTACAAAATTCTAATACGCCATCAATAAATTCTGACGATTCAATGCTTCCTTACATCCAATAACGATCTTTTGTCATCCTAAGTGTGATTATTTAATTCAAAACATAATTAATAACAACTTTTGCCATCAATATATACTTTAACCTAATTAACCATAAAAATAAGTAAAAATCCTTCATTTAACCCTAATTTACAATAATTAACCTTCATAATTTATAACTTGTTCAAAAAATATGTTTTCTTTAAATTGTTTAAATTACTTTTACTCTAATAACCAAAAATACATATTAATCAAAATAATTAACAACCTAATAATATAAACTTGGACAAATATAATACTAGCAACTACATCCACAAATAAAATCACATTTAAAATCACATTGATAAATAAAATTACATTCATAAATAAACTATAACATCATTTAACACTAATAATTTGAAAAAAAAAATTTTTTAAATTGGTATCAAAAGAATTACCTTGAATTGATGAAAAATATCCACAAATGTGACCAACAAATGACATAAGAAAAAAATTAGAATTACTACCATAATTGCGAATAAAAAAGTAAAAGTAAAAAACAACAACAAAACCACCATGAAATGGACAGTATAAAGAAGCAAATTTCGTGAAGAAAGAATGAAATTTCGTGGGTTTCAACAATGGTGGTTTTGAGGGGTTCAACAATGGCAAAGAACTAATTTGAAGGTGCGTTTATGTTGTGAAGAAAAAGAAGGTGAAGAAATAGTAATGAAATTTCGTGAAGAAGGTGAAAAAGGTGAAGAAGATGGTGAAGAAGCTAAGAAAGAAAGAAAGTTCATATGAAAAAAGATGAAATAGTGCGTAGGTGTATGTCGTGAAGAAGAAGGTGAAGAAGCAAATGGCTTTGAAACAGTAGGGTTATGAAAAATAAACGTTATAAAAGGCGGGTTTTATGTTGGGTTTTAGGCTGCGGGCAAGCCAAAAACTGTAGCCTTTGTATAATTTTTTTTGAAGTAGATATTGGCTGCGGAAAAGAACAAAAACCACAGCCTTTGCCCAATTTTTTTTATTAAAGGTTGCTTAAACCGCAACAAATGTTTCGCAGCAGATACATTTCTTTCCACTAGTGTTTTATATTTTACATCTATTTTATAGGTTTTATACGACACTCCAAAGCAAATAGGTAAATTGACGGATACGGAAATGCGTGAAATAAAAGACATGGTTGCCGTGTGTTCTTGCCAATTTATGTTAGTGTTAGTTATTAGTTTAGATTTATTGGGACTTTATAATTATATTTCGCATATATTTTATATTAGTATATTATACTATATTAATTTGTATATATATTACACAATTAAATTTTATGTATATATATATATATATATATATATATATATATATATATATATATTTATTGTTTAATACATTTGAATTATAGGTAATTTATTTTGTACATTTGCATTAATGGTTATTAAAATAAAAAAAAGGACACATGGGTTGCGGTTTTTGATCAACCGCAGCAGATAATGTGTTTTTAGAATAATCGAAAAACATATTATATGTTGCGGTTGTACACAAAAATCGCAGCATATAATATTTTTGCGTGCTGTGTTTTTTAACCGCAGGCTTTATAATAAGCTATCAGCTGCTAGCACTAATGCTTGGGTCCAAAACCGCAGCCTTTAGTTGCCTAAAAACCGTAGCAATATAATTAAGGTTTTTTCCACTAGTGATATTAAACCAATTATCGGAGCATTAAACTAAATTTCCTTTTGCAAAACAATAAAGAAAAATTAGGAAGTATGTCATACACCAAGCACACCTCTTAAGTTATGAAATTATTCCCCCTTTTGACATAAATCAAAAAGAAGAGAAACATTCAAATGACAACACTAACAATATATGTATAGTAAAGAAGGTAAGCCAGCAGCAGTGAAGGAAAACAAGTACTAGGAAATGCAATCATAAGTATGCAATGTAGTTAAATGTCACAGTCAATAACAAAAAGGAGCAACAATGTTTAAATTTATCAAAATACAACACTGTACCCATCTTGGTGCCTTAAAAACTAAAATAAATTGTTTTTTTGATAGATAGACCAACAAAAGAAAAAAATAATAAAGAGATGGATCAGGCAGCAGGTTCTTCTTCGTCCACAAATTCGGTCTACACCGCCACTATGTCAAGCTTAGCACCTAGCCGTGACTCCACTTGAGTGAGCTTATCAGTGATGGATGAAAATGTGACACGAACTTCATCTTGGAAGGAGTAAAACTGGGACTAAAAATCCTAGAGTTTGTTGAGGAAAAGTTCTAAGAGAGCTGCATGAACTGAGGAAGGGTTAGAAGAACCAGCAAAATCAAGGTCAGGTGAAGTGCGTGGTAGTGGCGAAGCAGGTAAACTAGTGGTTGGTGGATGTGTGGAAGGAATAGGTGAAGGTGGAGGTGATGGTATGTGATGAGTAGGTGGTGTGGTCGATTTTGGTGAAGGATATGCAGTAGGTTGAGGCTCAAGGGTGGTATGTGAGGAAGAGTACATCATCCAAATGAAGTACCAGTTGTTTTCCTTTAGAAGCAAGACTACTAATTCACTTCGTGTCACAATGGGCTTCTTCTTCACTGCCATCCGGATCTCCTCATCACTGGAGTTCCTCACCTTCTTCTTCCTTAGAGGCTTCCCCATCACTTAAAGCTTCCACATATTCCCCTTGTTTCTAAGCTTCCTCTCGTGCCCCTTGTGAACTAAATTTTGCCTCTTCACGAGTGGCAATGGGAATAGGCTCCTGGTCATCCTCATCATCCTTTTGATTCTCTTTTTCTTTTTCTTTTTCTTCATTTGACTCCTCATCCTTCTCATCCTCAATGGAAGCTTCCTCCATAATCCCCTTATCAAATAATTTGAGGTGCAAATTAGTAAGACATTTTGCGCTTATTTTGTTGTATAAACTGTTGGGAAACTGTAAGCCGTCTAATGGGACACCAAATTGCCTTAAAATCTAAGTCAACTAACCTCCATACCCTACCACATATTTCTTCTCAATACAATCAAACAAGCGGGGAATTCATCAGTGAAGGATTAGCCAAGCAATAAAACAAGGTGGCATACCTAAGATTTACTTCACTATGCTTGAAGTTGGGTGGCAAAATAAGTCGTCGAGCGATGCTACAAAGGAGGTTATGCAGGGGGGACAGTGTTTTGTGACTTATTCTACCCTTCTTCTCATTAATCCCCAAAAATTTCAGCACTGTCTTGGAACCAACATAATATGTAACAAAACCTATGGCAGGAACCCCAAACCATGCGCTTAGCATCATGCAATTAAATTCAATTTTAATCTCCTTGACAACACTCGAACAAACAACATTTTCAAAAAGGGCATGAAGTTAGGGGAAAGGAGTAGAATCATACCAATACATGTCAAGACCAAAACCCACAGACATTTCCTTAGCAATTGGTTCGGGGCTGTAGGCATCAACGTTCTTAGTTTTCTTCATTGGCGTGGACGATAATCCTCCTTTGGGTGTTGTGTTATGGCGTTTTGTATCTGCATACATGGTTGATGAACTAGGTGGGTCGGATTGTTTTGGTTCAGATGAAGAAGCTGGTTGTGCAGTCATCAATGGTTGAGGGTAAACGGCTTTTGGTAGCTTCGATTCAGTCGCTGATAAGTGTAATTATTTGCGCTAATCCGTGCTATTTTTATACTCCTAATATGTAGTTTTAGTGGAGTTTAGGTAGGATATTAGCGATTTTATGTAATTTTGTCTCATAAGCTTAAGTTTGTGTTTTATGTGATGTATGAGGCGAAATTAGAGTTTTAATAGGTCCCGGGATGATAAGAGGGTGAAGGCTTGGAGAAATAGCCTAAGACCCCTAGAATATGTGAAGAGATCGTTGCTCGCTTGAAGATGTTTTACAATGAAGATGGGGGAAAGAGAAAAGAGTAGAAAAGCGCTTAAAAGACAAAAGTTTTGAGGTGAAATTTGATACATTCTCACTCTTTTTGCCATAACTTTTAATATAGAGATCAAATTAATTCAATGTTTACGGCATTGGAAAGTAGATTTCAAGGGCTTTCCAACGGTATATTCATGTCCAAATCCGATAACCGAGCAAGAAATGGTGGCCATTCAAAGTTCGCTAGTTAGAACAGAAGCGATGACTCGTCACCTGAAAGCGACGCTCGTCGCTTATCAACTAGGAAGCATTTCTGACGGTTTTTCTTCCTAATTGTTGGAGCCAATATATAAACTGGCGGTTACTTTTAGATTTCCTTGAGATTTTCATTTTAATTTCTACAATTTTCCCAAAAAACTTTAGTTAGTTTCCGTTAAAATTTCCGTTGTTGAACATCGTTGTTGCACTCGAATTCCCGCATTTTCGTCTATGTTATTCTCCGGATTCGTAAGTTTTCTTATCTAGGGTTAGGGCATAATCTCTAATTCGAAGCATGGATTGATATTTTATCGATTGATTGTGTGCGATATGAGTCTATAATTGAGCCTACGCTTAATGAATCTCGATTTAAACATATTTATTAACCTTTTCAATAAAACGGAAGTTTGAGATTAGGATAACTTAGGATTGAGATATATTTAAGTTAAATTCATTCTAGTTTAACCAATAGAATGAAATTTTGAGGATTAATACTTGTTGGTCTTAAATCGATATTAATCAATAGAGAGGAAGCTTGAGATTAATTAGATCACGTTCAATTAATTAGATCATGTTAGAATTAGGTAACGCCCGACATCCTAGAGTTTACCTTATCACTGTTATTACACCCTTCTTATTATTTGCATTAGTTTATTTGCACCTTAGAACTAGAATCCAACCGCACATTTTGTTTAACCCGTGTCTTGTTGATCATAAGATATACAATTTAGAGTTAACTCGCCTCCTTGTGTTTGACCTGCACTACGCGTACACCGTGCGCTTGCGGTATATAAAATTTGCCCGATCAGTCGCTTTTTGTGTTTTCATGCTTGATTTTTTGGTTGAGTTGTTGGTTTTGGGAGTTTTCATGGTGGGTTTAAAGAAGGTGAGGAAGAAGATGTATTGAAGATGGTGAGAGAGAGTGACAATTTTGAAGGGGTAAGTAATGAGTAATGAGTAAAGTGATGTGAGGATTTAGTGTGTGATTACTGATGTGACGTGAGGGAGCTCACAACAAGAAAAGGAGGAGGTTTTAGACACTTGATTTTAGACGCTTCAGTAAGTGTCTAAAAAATTGCGGAGTTTTTAGACGGTTTTTGATAGACAGAAATAAGCGTCTAAAATATACAATAGAAAAGCGTCTTAAATTTGGAAAAAAAAAAGAGCGGTGATACTAATTACTTGAAACTCAAAAGATAAAAATAAAAAAAAAACCGATGAAAGAGAAAACTAATTCTTTAAGAAAAACTAAAACCTATTCCTTTCTTCTCCTGCGCCGCACTCATCATCTTCACTGCCATCTACTTCGCTGAAAATACATTTCTTTTCCGGCCATAAACCCGGCCGGCCATTTTCTCGACCATCTCTATTCCTTCATTAGTGTTCTCCATCAAACTTCTCCGTCAAAACCCCCAAAAATCTCGACAATTTACCCTATCTTTAAAGTGATTAAATCACCATTTTTAGTTGTCGTGCAAGAAAAGAAGAACGAAGAAAAGGGGAAATGGAGTATTATGTGCTGATACTAATGTGCAACAGGTTTAACCTTTTCTTTAACTTTTCATTTTTTTTTTAATTTCTTGAATTTGTATTATTTTTCTTGAATTTGTATTATTTTTCTTGAATTTGTGGAATTGTTTCTTGAATTGTGGAATTGTTTCTTGAATTTTTACCAAAACTTTTATGTATTTGGTGTTTCTTATATATGGTGTTTCTTATTTTAGCACTGTTAGCCCAGAAAAGTTGGGTTTAGTGCTTCCAAGCCTAAACTTACAGAACCAACAATTAATAATGCATTTGCTCTTCACTATTTTGATCCATCATTTATGTAATTTAATGTTTGTGAACAATTTTTTTGTTTTGAAATTTGAAGTCAGCTTAATTTTGATGTGTAGCAAATAAAAGAAATTTAATTGATAAACAATAGAATATTCAATTTGAGCTTGCAATAATTTTACTATTATTATTTTTGAATGCTATAATTTTACCATTATTTTTAAAATAGTTAAAATTGAGCTTTAAAAATGGAGAATAGATTATGTTGATGATTATTTAGAATTTTTAATTTAGTATGAATCTCAAAGCAGAGCAATCATCCTTTAGAATTTTTTTGATGATTATCAGTATATGCCTTACATTTTTCATCTAAATCATCATTTAATTTGTTGATGATTACCAGACTACCATTAAAAGCCACACAAGTTGCTAACATTGTTTTAATTGAACTTGGATTACTACTTGCAAGGGAAGCAGAAATTATTGCCAAATTTGGATAAGTGTGTTGATGCTGTTGTGGCTATTATTACCTATTTAAGGGATAATGTTTAATTTGATGGTTCATTCCTATCATGCATATTTTTTAATTGTTATTGCTCCCTTAATTCATTCTAGAATGTCTTTTAATTTCCATGCAATTAGTGATGCTATCAAAACTTTTAGTGTAGGTTTTCCCCTACTCATGGTGCTATTGGAATGTAGGTTGCGGCTAAAAGGAGAGGTTTTGGCCTATTAATTATTATTGTAGGTACATCATTTTCACTAAATATAATCATAATAATTTTTCCTTAATCATTATTATGTGCTTGTCAAAACTTTTTAATTCAACCAAACTACACTTGGTTATCTTAATTTGATATCATAGTTTGGTTCTCTTGTATAATTTGGTTATCTTAATTTGATTATTTTGTATAATTGTATGGTAATGAGTATATCCTAGTTTAGTATAGCTGCTGCTTGTTAAAGGATTCTTCTTGTAATTGTAACTGTAATTGTGATTGTACTTGATAGCCACATTCTCGATCCATTTATTATGATAATATTGTGATTGTATGGCAATGAGTATATCCTAGTTTAGTATATCCTAGTTTATTAATTTGCGTTAGTTGAATGTGAAATGTGTTAATTATCATATGTAGCCCTTTAATAAAATAACAAAATGTCATATATGGACATATGCATCTACAACACCTTGTGGTAATTTTTGTTATAATGTTAGTTTTATCCTTGTTTAGTATATCCTAGTTTTAAGTCGTGAAAGTTTTCTCGTCACATTGTGGTACTTTTTCTTATAATGTTAGTTTTATCTTATAGGATAGAATGTCTCAACACATTGATAAGAGTTGGATATATAAACCAAGAAACAGTGAAGCTTATATTCGGGGTGTTAATGACTTTATAGAATTTGCAAAGAAAGCAGCACAAAATGGGAAAATTAGATGCCCATGTAGTAAGTGTCAAGTCAACAGAAAGAAATTCTTACCAATAGAGGAGGCTGAGAGACATATTTTGTTTAAAGGATTTTATAAGGAGTACAAGGATTTGATATTTCATGGATCTATGATTCTTGCAGATAATGTGTTTAATCAAGGTCTTTCGATTGAAGTTTCTAATGAATCTGATCTCATAGGTCAAGATGATATATCGGGGTTACTTCGAGATGCGTTAGGATTGAATATTCCTATTGTTCCCGAGTTAGCTAGTGAACACCATGATGAACAAGAAACCAATGAGACAATAGAAGAAACTAATGTTCAATTTCAATTTGATGAGTTTCCTTCCCAACAACCTGATGTGAACTCTTTTTCTGAAGAAGTAAATTATAGTAAGCTACATGAAGCTTCAAGTGAACCTCTTTATGAAGGTTGCACTTCCTTTTCCAAGTTACCATTCATCTTGCATCTTTTTCATGTTAAGTGCATGTTCAAGTGGCCTGATAAATCTTTTTCAATGTTGATCGATCTTTTACTTGATGCATTTCCTCAAATACAAAATTTTCCTTCTTCATACTACCAAGCAAAGAAATTGATCATGGATTTAGGTTTAGGGTATGAAAAGATCCATGCATGTCCAAATGATTGCATGTTATATTGGGGTGAGATGAAGGAGAAAGATTCTTGCTCTGAATCTTTTACTTCAAGATGGAAGAGTGAAGCAGATAAGGATAAAGTTCCCGCAAAGGTCATGAGATATTTTCCTTTAATTCCTAGATTAAGAAGGATGTATATGTCATCTAAGATATCTAACGACATGAGATGGCATGATGAACGTAGAAGTAATGATGGAATTCTTAGACATCCGGCTGATGGTTTAGCATGGAAGGAATTTGATGCACGATACCCAGAGTTTGCGAAAGATGCTCGTAGTGTTAGGCTTGGTCTTGCTAGTGACGGTTTTAATCCTTATCGTCTTATGAACACAACTTATAGTACATGGCCAGTAGTTTTGATTCCTTATAACTTACCTTCATGGTTGTGTATGAAGCCATCTTCACTTATTCTCTCGATGATAATTCCAGGAAAAGAAGGGTCAGGGAATAACATTGATATTTATATGCGACCTTTGATAAGTGAGTTAAAATTATTGTGGAAAGGTGTTAATGCTTTTGGTTCGTACACCAATGAAAATTTTACACTTCAAGCAGCTTTAATCTGGAGAATAAATGACTTTCCTGCGTATGCTATGTTATCGGCATGGAGTACAAAGGGTTATAATGCTTGCCCTGAGTGTAATTACTCGACCCCATCTATACGGGTTGGAAATAAGATATGTTACGTAGGACATCGTAAATGGTTACCTAGTGATCATCCTTTTAGGTTTCAAACTAGTTTATTTGATGGAACTGAAGAACATGGTAGTGCTCCATCACCGATGATTGGGTTTGAGGTTTTAAGAGAACAAGAAAGTCTAAAGTATGTGTACGGGAAAGCACAAAAGCCATATAAGAAACGAAAACGACAATCCAAGGCTGATAATGATGTCAATGATGAAGTTCTTTGGACTAAAAGAAGTATATTTTTCGATCTTCCTTATTGGGAGCATAATACCCTTCGTCACAACTTAGATGTTATGCATATAGAGAAAAATGTGTGTGACAATCTACTTGCAACACTACTAAATGTGGATGGAAAGAGTAGAGATGATGAAAATGCTCGCATTTTTTTTGAGAATAGGAATGTGAAACCATATTTTTGGCTTCAACGTCAAGTCATTTTTGCAAGTGTTGGCTTATGCACAGTTTCCAGATGGATATGCTTCAAATCTTTCTAGATGTGTTAGTCTGAAACAAAAGAAGCTTATGAATCTTAAGAGCCATGACAATCACATTTTAATGCAAGACATTCTCCCAATAGCTTTGAAAGCGTCTCAAAACTCCACAGTGGTTGATCTTATTGATGATTTATCTACATTTTTCAAGTCTCTGTGTGCTAAAGATATCAATCCTAATCAACTTGATGCTTTACAATCCCAAATAATAGAAGTGTTATATTGAATGGAAATTGAATTCCTACCGCCCTTTTTCACTGTCATGGTTCATTTGTTGATTCACCTTGTGAAGGAGGTAAAGCTAGGAGGACCAGTTCAGTACAGATGGATGTATCCAATTGAAAGGTTTACATCAATTGACATTGTACCCTTTTCTTTTTCTTTTACTTGTTCTATGTAGCTAACTTAATATATTTTAAAGGTACCTTGCCCATCTCAAAACGTTTGTGAGGAATAGAGCTCAACCAGAGGGTTCCATCGCTGAGGGTTACATTCTAGAGGAAACAATTACCTTTTGCTCAAGATATTTAGAAGGCGTAGAAACACTTTTCAATCGACCATCTCGCCATAATGATGATAATGGTGATTCATCTAGTTACTTATTCAACGCATGTGGTCGGGCAATTGGGAAGGTGAAAATAATTAAACTAGACAAGAGAAGTAAGATGCAAATACATCGTTATGTTCTTACCCAATTTCAAGATTTGCTACAACCATTTGAAACGTAAGTACTTAACATATGTATTGGTTTTCGAAGTACCATGAATCCTTTTATTAGACATAAGTTTAATGAATTTTTAAATTTCATTAATCACAGTGAATTCTTATCTCAAAAGCAGAGGGAGAATCCTAGAATTAGTATCACCAATGATTTGGTGATTAAATGGAAGCTGGAGGAATTCCCAGATTGGTTCAAGTTAAAGGTTATATTTGAACAATGTATTAATAATAAAAGGAATTTATTTTATTGATTAATTCACTAAACAATATATTAATATAGGTACAAACTATAGATGAGGATGATTCATAAGGAAGAATGTTGATAGCGTTGGCTTGTGGTCCTAGCTCATATGCTAAAAGAATGAATGGGCATGCGATCAATGGTTTCAAGTTCAACACAATTTCTAGTGAAAAAAATCGCAAAACACAAAATAGTGGAATAATGGTGGAAGCTGACGAAGATAGATACTATGGAAGATTAACTGACATACTTGAAGTTGATTATCTTGGATCTTATAAAGTTGTGATTTATCGTTGTGATTGGGTAGACATAGTAAATGGAATAGAATATAGTGGTTCTAGAACCCGAGTGAACTTTTCCAAGTTGATTCACACGGGTCGTTTTATATCCGATGAGCCATTTGTTATTTCAAGTCAAGCAAAACAAGTTTTTTATGTAAAAGATAAATTGAAAAAAGGCTGGAGTTATGTAATTGAAACTAAACCTAGGGACTTATTTGACCTTGGTTCTGATTAATTATCTAAATAAAATTTCTTTTAGTTTTTCTTTTTGTTTGATTTCATGATGTTGTAAGTTGATTATCTTGTTTGGTCCTGTCTTGTTTATTTTTATTTGCCCCATATAATTGATTTTTTTGTTTATTTTAAAGAAGTAATAATGATACATTCTTATATTTTTTGAATGACATTGTAGGTTTTATTGTCGTGAAATCATGAGCTTTCGAAGTAAAGCTTCAAAGATCAACGCTGGAAATTATGTTCAAGTTAAACAAGAGGCAAGTGCAAACCAACCTCATATTCCGCAATTTGGACCTTTTCAACCGAAAACGTCTACTAATCCAATTAATTGTCAACAACTCCAAACCAATGTGACAACCACCAAGTCTATCAAGGCTTCATGTCCCTCAAAAAACATTATGTCTTCAACTTTGAAGAGATCAAGTACTACTCTTGTACATAATCCCCCTTCTAGTTCTAAACCTACTACCACAAAGCATAATCTTAAAGCTTTATGTCCGTCCAAAAATATTGTGTCTTCAACATTGAAGACATCATGTACTACTTATATACATGATCCTCTTAGTTCCAAAGAACCATGTAAGGAAACAGAAGATCCCAAACCTACTACCATAAGTGAAGTTGGTGATTCAGATGAGATTGCAAAATAACCATGTAAGGAAACAAAAGATCCCAAACCTACTACCATAAGTGAAGTTGGTGATTCAGATGAGATTGCAAAATAACCATGTAAGGAAACAAAAGATCCCAAACCTACTACCATAAGTGAAGTTGGTGATTCAGATGAGATTGCAAAAGAACTATGTAAGGAAACAGAAGATCCCAAAGAGCAAGATGAGAATTTTAGTGGAAGAGGCATAATACTTCCAAAGGGAAGTAAGAAAGTATGGAAGTCGGGGGGTAAGATTCAATGGACAGAGAATATAAATGTAGATCCAGATGAGATCGTCCAAGTAGAAGGTAAACATACTTAAATGGTCTTTTGCATATTTGATATAAGTTATGTATGCATTTAAAACTTTTAAAATTTAATCAACAGAGTTAAAAGAAAACGAGCCTCCAAAACTAGGGACAATGGACGGGACGATAGTTGGTAGCCATGTTTGGTTCTTACCACCGGAAACTAGGATCATTGTTCATTTCAATGAGTATGATCAACCAGTGAGAAAAGGGGGACTGGTTCTTATTCATTTTTTGTCTGACTTGTCACGAGATGGGTCTTTTTGTCCACTTGGAGCACAAAATTGGAAGCAAGTTGATGATCATTACAAGCAAAAGATCATTAAAATTGTTTGGGTATGTTATCATTCATTTTAAGTAAACTGGAAGCAGGTTGTTGGACAAATCAATCACTAAGTAATTGTTTTATTGATTTGTTTTTTAATGTAGGATAAATTTGTTTTGCCTGATAGAAAAGAGATTCGTCGAATGTTGTTGTCACATGTAAACATAAAGTGGAAGCATTATAAGTGGGAGCTTCAACGAGATTACTATAAGCCTAATATGACAAAGGAGAAAATTATTGAGAACATACCAGACAAAGTGATAAAGGAGCAATGGATTAGCTTGGTTTCTTATTGGTTCTCAGAAAAATTTAAGGTAATTTTATCTAGTGTATACGTTAAAGCTTTACGTTTTTATATTAGAAACTAATAATTTAATATTGTCGGAAATTATCGACGTTGGGGAAACGAGCTCGAGGCTTGCAATCTGATAAGGGTCAAAAAGTTATGCTCAATGGAAGACAGAATTTGTAAGTATGACTACTATCTCCATCACTTCCACGACGTTCCTGCTTCATTGATTATCTATTGGTTTTATATAGGTTAAGTTAAATCAAAGAGAACCTAGCGGTTTAGAAAAATGTGGAAGCATACACATGCTACAAAGAATGGTGGTTATGTAAAGGGTACATGCACTGAACAATTTATGGTATGCAAAAATACTAACTTGAAAATATATTACAAAGAATGGTGCTTTTATATAGGTTAAGTTAAATCAAAGAAACCTTTGTTTAAAATTTACATGCGTATTGTTATAGGATGTTGCAAAAAGTAGAGTTGAAGAACGTTTATGCAATTCAAAACAACCTCGAAAAGTGATTGAGACAGAAGTCTTTAACGAATTGATGTATCAGGAAGACAAATCCAATAATCGTGTTGTTGGTTTTGGTCATGGAGTTACTAGAACTCATGTGTTTGGAGTTGAAGCTCAATTACGAAAGAACAAGATGGGTAGTTGTGGTGCAACTTCAAATGATGTAATGGGCCTTAAATCCTATATAATGTCCATCGAGAAAAAACATGAAGAAGTTATTTCCGAACTTCAAAAGAGGAAAGAGGAGCTTGAAAAACAAAATGGTCAAATTCTAGCTCAACTTAATCGTTTTTCTTCAATCTTAGCCAAATTTGATTCACATCGAGAGACAAGTAAGAGTAATATTGTCATTTTCTATTTTCTATTGAATTTTCCATTCAATACTTTCTACTGCTTAGTTTCTCCATTATGTTTTGTATGTGTGCAGCTGATGAAATGGACACAGAAATTACTCACAAGGTACTTTGATTTTCTATTCAAGGTATGAAAATGACATGAATTGGGTCTTGAATTTTGTTCTAGCGTAAAGTAGATACTCAATGACATGATTTTCTATTTGTGAAATCTTTTGGATTAATATTAATGGGTTTTTGTTGTTGGTTAGTGATTTCTGAAATCTTTTGGATTAATGGGTGTTTAGGAAGAAGTTTTGCATCATTTTGATAGCTCATGGTAGAAATTTGGGACCTTTTAGGTTTAAAATTTTCATATTTTTTATGGGTATTTAGGAAGGAGCTTTTAATTGTTGAGATTTTGACCATTTACAAGCCTCGAGTTTGATTTAGTGCTTAGATGGTAAGAAACTTTTTGTTTTGTAAAAGAACCTAGATTAGAAACTTTTGTTAGAGTTTTGATGTAACAAAAAGAATGAAATAGCAAACTTGAATGTTACTTTATCTTACAATTCACTACCCATAGGTTATTAGGCTATTTGAGTGAAGGGACATAGACCAACTAACTTCATTTTAGTCGAAAGAATGTTGATATTTTGTTTGCTTTTTCTTTTGCAGATTTTAAAGTAACATGGTTATGCAAACGGGAGAGAGAAGGAAATCATCTTTTTTGGTGTTAGAAACTTAACTAACTATAACACAACTTTTGTGTTTTTGGCTAACAATTAATTACCAATTGTCCCTCTTGTGTCCTTATCATTTTTTGGTGTTAGAAACTTAACTAACTATAACACAACTTACAATTCATTACCCATAGGTTATGATTTGATTATGAACATTTTATTGTAATTAGCTTCACAAGGTTTATGTAGAGGAAGTGCAATATTTTGAGCATGTAACTCTTGGTTTTGATATATATATATATAGAAATGCTTATGTAAACGATCTTGATTAATTATTACGGCATAGAGTAAATGCAATATCTGGAATATGGCAATGTAATTAATTATTACGGCATTGAGTAAACTTATTGTTCTTTAACGCCAAAAACCGTTTAAAATCTTTGTATTATATAACACAAGTAAAGTAAACCTTTTAATAACCCTTATATTTTAGACGGATAACAGCGTCTAAAAACTATATTTTTCCGACGCCAAAAAGCGTCTAAAATTATTTAACTTAAAAAAAATACCTGGAAATCACCATTGTATTTTAGACGGATAAAAGCGTCTAAAAACTATAGTTCTCCGACGCTAAAAACCGTCTAAAAGTATTTTAATTAAACAAAATACCTGAAATTCACCATTTTATTTTAGACGGATAAAAGCGTCTAAAATATTCTTAGATGCTTTTTGGCGTCTAAACACATAAGATTAATTGTTGTGTCATTAGGCGCAAAATAGTATTTAGACACTTTTATGCGTCGATTGAATAACACATTTTAGATGCAGGAGCGCGTCTAAAATAAAGCGTCTAAAAGATTTGTGACGGCAATTTTTTAGACGCTTTTCCAAGCGTCGAAAATATTTTTTTAGACGCAAAAAACGGTCAAAAAACCAAGTATATAAGCGTCTAAAACCTCCATGCAAGAGTCTTATTTTTTCATTTTATTAATGTAAAGTGTGAACTAGGTGGATGATGAAGAGTTAGCGTGTAAGTTCATGGAATGGGCGGTTAGTAATGGTTTTTCGAAACATTTTACGTTGATTATCTTTCAATTAATTGAATACTTGTGCTAGCCATTTTTCAAATCAGATAATAAGGCTCATATTTCTTGAAAATAAAAAGAAATCGAAAATAAGAAATTAAAATGTCCCTGTTTTTTTCTCTTTTTTTCATTTTAATATGAGGACTATAACACATAGAACAAAAAATGTTGCTTTGGTCTGATCAATTTAAACATGTATTCAAGAAAGCATCCATAGCAAACACTTTAAATAGCTTCATACCTGAACCATACAATAACTAATATCTTAATCATGATATTTCTTGATGAATTAACCATTCCAATTTTTATTTTGTTTTGAAGAGAATGCTTGCCCTAAACTTTAGTGGAGCTTGATCATTCCAAGTGTCAACCTCATCTTTTCATGTTCTCTTGGAATTCGTTTAGTCATGATATCTGTTATTTTCTCATTGGTATCAACAAACTTAACTAATATATTTTTATTTTCCATATTATCCTTAAGAAAATGATATCTTGTATGAATATGCTTAACCCTAGAATAATGCACGGGATCTTAGATATGCATATGGCACGAGTATTATCACAATAAATAGGAACACATTGATTTAGGTATTAAGTTGATGTTCCACATTATCCTTCGCTCTTAGCTGTTGTTTGATCCAAAGCATTTGGGAACAACAAGTTGTTGCTGCCACATATTCAGCTTCAGCGGTGGGTAATGCAACGATGTTTTGTTTCTTGGACGACCAGGACACTAAACAAGAGCGAAGGAATTGTACAATACCTTAGGTGTTTTTTCTCTTTACAAGATCTCCTGCATAATCTGCATCATTATAACCTTTCAAATCACATACATCACTCTTTGGATAAAATAAGGACAAGCATTTGTTCTCTTCAAATATCTTAGAATTCTTTTCAATACGGTGTGATGTGATTCTTTGGGATTGGATTGAAATCTAGCACACAAACCAACATTAAACACAATATCGGGTCTACTAGAAGTTAAATAGAATAAAAATCCAATCATACCTCTATACATAGTTTGAGCAACATTTATACCATTTGTATATTCATCTAATTTACATTTGTAGAGATATGTGTGTGGTTTCTTTTAGCACTATCTAAACCATATTTCCTAAGAAGTTCTTTAATAAATTTTTGTTGATGAATAAAATTCCATTAGCCATTCGTTTAATATGCAAACCAAGGAAGAAATTTAAATCTCACATCATAGTCTTTTCAAATTCCGTTAATATAACATTTGCAAATCCTTTACATCAAATTAATTGGTGGCCCCAAAAATGTCATCATCAACATAAATTTGTAGAACTAAAATGTTAGAACCTCTATTTTTAAAGAATAAGGTTATATCAATTTTACCTCTAACAAAATCATTTTCAACCAAAAACTTTGACAATCTTTCATAACCTAGGAGCTTGTTTTAGCCCATAAAGAGCTTTATTAAGCTTATAGGCATAATCTGAAAAAGAAGGATTTTCGAAGCCAGGTTGTTGTTCCACAAAGACTTCTTCATCAAGAAAACCATCCAAGAAAGCACATCTTGCATCCATTTGATATAACTTCAAATTAATAAAAGCAGCAAAAGAAATTAAAATTCTGATAGCATCTAACCTTGCTACTGGAGCAAATGTCTATGTATAGTCAATCCCTACTTGTTGATTGTACCCTTTAACCACAAGTCCTGCTTTGTATCTAACTATAAAATCCATGTTCGTCCAATTTAATTCTAAATACCAGTTTTAGTACAATTACCTTCATGTGCATTGGTTTCGGTTCTAGATGCCACACTTTATTTTTTTCAAATTCATTTAACTCATCTTGCATGGCAATAACCCGTTTGGAATCTTTTAAGGCTTCTTCGTGATTTTTGGGTTCCAATGTTGAGAGAAACGCAAAGTGTGCACATAAATTTCTCATTTGGGATCTCGTTTGTATGCCCTTATTTAAATCACTGATGATCAAGTCAACTAGATGTGATTTTTGATGTTTCCACGACTTGAGCACAAATTCTCTTATAGGAACAGTTGTTCAAATAGGCTCACTGATTTGATTGACATTCCGTTCAGCTTTAGCTTGATCATTTTGTTTGTTTCTAGGAATAGCTGGATTGGGAACATCTTGTTGGTCCTTATTTACCGGTGGTTCCTCTACTTGGTCAGGCACTTCGGTTTCTTATTGAATTTGTTGTTCTCCAATTGTTCTTTGATCCTTCTCTTTAGGTATTTCTTCATCATCTTTCGAATTTGCAAGACCTATTCTAAAATTACCTGTTTCATATTCACTTGTCATAAAGTTAGATTCATCAAAAATAATGTGAACATATTATTCAACACACATAATTCCTTTATTGTAAACTCTATAAGATTTACTATGAAATGAATAGCCAAGAAATATTGGTTCATCACTTCTTCATCAAAACTTTCCTATATTTCTTTTTCCATTAACAGGAACATAATATTTACATCCAAACACACAAAAATAGGAAATATTCGGTTTTGCACCTTTAAATAATTCATAAGGTGTATTAAAAGTGATAGGTCTAATTAATACATGATTTAAAATATAGCATGCAGTACTAACTGCCTCAGCCCAAAAAGTCCTAGGAAGACCACTAACAATTAACATGGTTCTAGCCATTTCCTCTAATGTTCTATTTTTTGTTTCTACCACACCATTTTGTTGTCGTGTTCTTGGTGCGGAAAAATTATGACTTATGCCATACTCATTGAAGTAATCCGTAAAGCTTGAATTTTCAAATTCTTTATTATGATCTGACCTAATGTGAATAAGTTGATTATTACTAGAATTTTGTATTTTATTAGCAAAAGAAACAAATTCATTGAAAGCCTCATATTTGCTAACTAGAAATATAGTCCATTTAAATCTACTGTAATCATCAACAATAATAAACACATATCATTTGCCACTTGGATTTTGGAGTCTCATAGGTTCACAAAGATCGATATGGATTAATTCACGGGACTTCAGTTTTGGATTCTTAGGATTAAAGGACGACCTCACATGTTTTCCTTTGGCACAAAGATCACAAATAATTTTATCTCTTTGGTATTTAAGGGACAAAAATCCTCTTACTAGGTCTTTTGATCTTAAAGTATTAATCAAAGAAAAGCTAGCATGACCTAGACGTTTATTCCTAAGAAGACCCTCCTAAGAAGAGGGTCTTCTTATATGACACTAAGACAAGTTAGATTTAATTTGGGAACAATGTTGATGTCCACAACATAAGTGTTCCCTTTATTGAAACTTTCCAGAACAGTGTCTCTTGTGTCAGTCCTAGAAATAATGCATTTTTCAGAAGTGAAGTTTATAGAGTTACCTTTGTCGCTAAACAGACAAATACTTAGTAAATTAAGTTTTAAATTCTCGACCAAAAATACATTTTCAATTGCATGGGAACTTGAGCTTCCTATGTTTCCTTTAGTTATGATTCGCCTTTCATAATGTCACCAAAGGTCATTGTTCCTCCATCATAGGCTTCTAGTGAGAGAAATTTCGATCAATCATATGTCATGTGCTTAGAACACCCACTGTCGAGATACAATGAGTTGTTGCTCCTTTTACTAGAACCTGCAATACAAATTAATTGTTAGATACAGGAACATAGTCATCCTTGGCTTCTTTGTCGATTAGACATGAATGATATTTCTTTATCCAAATGTGATCGACATAAATTTTGTTTGATTTATCATGTTGTTCCCTTTTGGCACATTGATATTTTAGGTGTCTAGTTTTTCCACAAAAGGTAGAGACTTTACGACTTGGGAGATTGACATAGACCTTTGTCTTTTATTATTCTTCTTGTAACCTACGCCTTCAGTATTCTTATTTCTAGCATCTAGCTAGTATCCATTTAGGAATATCTTTAATTTTCCTTTTTTCTCTTGAATTTATTTTGATTTTCAAATTTTCATTCTCGGCTTTACTAGATTCTAGGTGTATTTTTAATTTTTGAAAGTCGATACTTAAGTCATGAATGGATATGTCGTTTAAGTCCTTGTTTAAACCTAGTAATTTTTAATAATATTCTCTTGTTTTACTCTTTCCAATATTTCCTTTAAAATGATGTTTTGATCTAGCATATTAAAGAATCTATTTTGAACATCAGATTTAAAAGAATTTAGATAGGAAACATGGTCTTTACTAATCTTACGGCCTTTTTAAATTTGGACACATTTAGCATTATTTTCTTCCAATTTTTCTTGTGTCTCCTTAAGCAACTCAATTAATTTAGATTTATCCAAACTAAATATACGTGGTTAGGAAATGAATTAGAAGACATTACCTCTTTTCCTTTAGACTTCTCATTACTGCTGTCGTGCGAAGCTGTGAGACATAAATTGGTTGTTTCTTCCTCTACGGGGACCTCTATCTCTGCTTCACTCTCGGATTCAGCCCAAGCAGCAATCATGGCTTTGCGAAAGTTAGTTTTCTTGAAATTTTCTTTATTTAGTGGTTTTCTAGTTTCCCTTGCCTTTCCCTTGCCCTTCTCATTTTTTCATGTTGGGCAATCTTTGATGAATTTATCAATACTTCTACATTTGTGGCATTTGTAGTCACACTTGGAATTTACACATCTCTTTTCTTTCTTGTTTCTTTGATACGCAAATCCGTTGTTCTTGAAGAATTTCTCAAATTTTCATACGAACATGGCGGTCTCCTCTTTATCACATTCTGACACTTCTTGATCATTCACTACCAAAGACAAACCTTTGTTTCTGGAACTGTTAGTTGTTCCCAAATGTATTTCATGAGTCATAAGGGAACCAACCAGCTCTTCCAGATTGAATTTTATGAAATCTTTAGACTCTTGTATGGATCTGACTTTAGCTTGCCAATGTTCATCTTCAAGGAGACTATATAGAATTTTCCTGAACAGTTCATCAATGGGAATCTGTCTTCCAAGAGAGACAAGTTCATTTGTGATATTTGTGAACCTGGTAAACATCTCCTGGATGCTTTTTCTATGTTCCATAACGAATAGTTCATATTTAGACATCCACAAGTCTATCTTGGAGTGCTTTACTTTACTTGTACCCTCGTGGGTAACTTCCAGCGAATCTAAATCTTCTTGGCTGATTTGCAACCCATAAATTAGTTATGTTCGTTTGGTCCAAGACCGCAGTGATGTAATTTGATGGCAAGAGCGTTCATCTCAAATTTCTGAAAATCATCCTTTTCATATTCGCTTATAGGTTTAGGAATAGTTTCGTTATTGGAATTTGTAGTAGTTACCTCAACATATCCAATTTCGATAACTCTCCAAATCTGATAGCTTTCGGTCTAATGAAGATTTCTAATCCATTTTTCTTGTAGTTGTAGAACCTTACATCGAACATAGGCGGCCTATGAGTAGAGTACCCTTCTTCCCTTTGTTCATTCATATTCAACATCTCTAGAGTACTAAGATATTGTCCTCAGAGTTTCCTGATCAAATGAGGAACAAGGCTCTGATACCAATTGTAGAAACATTTAGAGATGGTTAGATACATCAAGAGGGGGGTGAATTGATGTTAAATACGTTTACGTATTTTTGCCCTATTTTTGCGAAATTAGATTGCAGAATCAAAACTTAAACTTCATGCGAAAAAGTAAAAGAATATATATATATATATATATATATATATATATATATATATATATATATATATATATATATATATATATATATATATGGGGAGGGATGCAATGAGAAGGGGCATGAAAATGAGAAGGGTGGGAAGGATTTTCAGCCGTCGATTTCTCAAAGATCTAATGGCCTATGAACCAGAAAAATAGGGCAAGAAAAGGAAAATAGGCTGATTCGGTTTTTTTTATTTGTCCCGTTGAAGAACATTGATGCCTTTCTCTTCCAAGCCTTTCTCTTCGAAAAACCTCTAAAAATATCCATAAACCTTCGATTTCTTCTGCGAAAATCGTCATCTTCTCTTGAATTAAGGTATGCAAATTAAAAATTAACCATTTGGGTTTTAATTTTTCGATTTGTTTTGATTGATTTTCGTTTTCTTTTGCGAAAACCTTCCTCTTCTCTTGATTTCTTAGTCTACGAAAAATCTTCACTTGTGTCTGCGTGTTTATAAATTCATATTTTTTTTATTGATTTCTTGGTTTTTGTATGTGATTATAAATTGTTGTTTTTAGGGTTTATGTGTTTAAAATTTTGATTTTATTTTTAGGGTTTATGTGTTACTGTGTTCTTGATTTCATTGTTGCAATTGTGTTCGATTTTTAGGGTGTTTTGATTCAAGTCATGTTTTGATTATAGTTTTGATTTATTCTACAGTTGCTAAGTTATTGTTTTTCCAATTGTATTTATTTACAGTGCTAACAATGGAAGATTCACAAAAAAATGCCCTCCCTGAAAAGAAATCATCACATTCACCTTTACAATTGGTTGAATTTGAAGGTACATTTTATAAGTTTTATGAATTTTAATTTTTTTGTCTTATTGTGTTCTTTGTTTCATTGTTGTTTTTGTGTTCAATTTTTAGGGTTTATGAGTTCAAAAAGTTTTGATTAAAATCATGTTTTGCTTATAGTTTTTCATTTTAACTTTGATTTTAAACAGTATGAATTCTTCTATTACTATGTGTTCGTTTGTTGTTCATTTTTCTATGTACTTCTGTGTTCAATGTGATTTTTGTGTTACTGTATTCTAGGTTACTATTGATTATGAATAATTGTGAAAAACAAGTTGTGAACATTATTCATATTAAAAGTTACTATGTCCATAATGAAGGTTACTATGTCCTTAATGAAGAATACTATGAATATGCTGAGTTACTGTTTTCTCAATTGTAACTATGGGAACTTACTGTGTACTAGGTTTCATTTTTATTATTGTATTCTATGATGCTATGAGCAAGTTTACTATCTTAGTTAAATGACATAGTTAAATGACACAATACCTTTGATTTGTTCTATAGGAACTCAAACCCCAAGAAACGTTACACAAGTTACTATAAATGGTTCTACGGTGTGGATTCCTCATTGTGATCTTGACAAAAAGCCTATTGTTGGTAAGACTTTCGAAAACATAGATAAAGCATTAGATTTTTATACTAAATATGTTGAGATATGTGGTTTTGACATACGTTCATCTACTACCTACAAAAATAAAGGTATTGTAGTATTAAAATACTTTGTTTGTAGTAGGGAGGGTATTTGAAAATCAAAACCTAAGAAAAGTGAAGATGTAGTTGCGCGTTATAAAAGGTCAACTAAAAGAATTGGGTGTAAAGCTAGATTGATTTTGAAATATGACATAGTGAAAAGAACATATTAAGTTCGAAAATTTGAAGAGGCACACACTCATTATCTAGTCAGCCCTACATCACGTTAATATTTATTGGGTAATAGGAAAATGACTTTGTTACACAAAAATTTCATATCTAACAATGCACGGGTTAATATAGGACCGGTGAAATCCTTTAGATTGTTTAAGGAAAATGTTGGGGGTTATGAGAATGTGGGAGTGACAATGGAAGATTTTAAGAATTTTCATAGGGATTTAAAAACGCATATCAAAGGAGATGATGGGAAGATGTTAATCGAGAATTTTATTAAAAAAAGAGATATTTACACGGGGTTTTACTTTGATTACGCATTAGATAAAGAGGATCATAGTTCACGTCTATTTTGGCCTGATGCGATAAGTAGGAAAACTTACTGTTTATTTGGGGAACTGGTTACTTTCGATTGTACCTATAATACCAATAAGTACAGCATGGTTTTAGCACCGTTTACCGGCATAGATCATCACAAGTATGGGGAATTGTGTGCCAACATATTTAATAACCGATCAAGACCCTACCATGAAAAATGCAATCAAAAAAGTGTTTCCAAAATAACCACTAAATACCAAATGCAATCAAAAATGTGTTTCCAAAAATGCAATCAAAAATGTGGTTCCAAAATTTACCAAAAATTAGACAAATAACACAAATACCAAAGCAATACATTTTAAATCGTTGGACGAAGCTAGCATTGAAGAAGCCTATCTTTGATTTGCATGGGAATCTAATTGAAGAGAGTAAAAGTGTGACAACATAGGGAAGTTGTTGGGGGAAGTTTGGTGTGAAATTTTCAATTGTGTAGGTTTAGCTCAAAGGAGTGAGAGTGATTTACAATCACTTTTACAAAATCTAAAGGACATTAGTCGAAAATTGGAGGAAAGTGATGATGTGAGGGTGGAAATTACTAAAGAGCAACAAATTGAATTATTAGTCGGCCCGGGTTCATCTTCGACAATGGAAATCCAAAATCAAATCTAGTCAAAGAACAAAGGCAAGAGGCAAAGAAGAATTGGGGAAAAAGAACTAAATATTGAGCAAAGCAAGAAGCCCAAAAGAAAGTGCAAAACTTGTGGTAAATTTGATTATCACGATAGTCGAAATTGCCCATCAACAAACGATCCCTCACTTAAGGTATATAAAATATAATTTGCTTATATTTAATGTATCCTCATTAATAATTGTGAAAAAACGAACTATGTTGTAATTTGATTATGATTATTGCAGAAAAGTTATTTTATGTAGAAGTTTTTCTGAAGGTCAGATGCTAAAGATTAGATGTTGAAGATGAAGAGATTGTTGAGATCACTATCTGTTGTAATTTTGAAGGTTACAGTGATTATGTATAGTCATTGTCTATTTAGTAATTTTTGTAAAAACTTTGTTTAGATGTTAATGGTACTATGTTATTAAGAAAAGGTACTATGTTATGATTTTAGGTTACTATGACTATGTATAGTTACTGTTTTTTTTAAAAAACTTTGTTTAGATGTTGTTGTTATTATGTTATTAAGAAAAGATATTGTTATGATTTAAGGTTACTGTCTTATCTTTAGTAATTTTTGTAAAAACTTTGCTTAAATGTTAATGCTACTATGTTATTAAGAAAAGATACTATCACTAGTGGAAAAAATGTTATTTGCTGCGCCTCAAAGGCTGCGGTTTTTGAATGACCGCAGCCAATAATCAATTTTTTTTTTTGAGCCTTCAAAGGTTGCGGTCATGCCAAAACCGCAGCCAATAATCAATTTTTTTTTTTGGAGCCTTCAAAGGTTGCGGTCATGCCAAAACCGTAGCCAATAATCAAATTTTTTTTTAGGGAGCCTTCAAAGGCTGCGGTCATGCCAAAACGCCAGCCAATAATCTAAAAAAAAGACCCTAGTGTATATTCTAGAATAAAGACTTATGTTATATATTCCTCTCTCACTTCCGCCTCTCACCTAATTAACCCTAATCCATTTTCTTCCTCTCCCTTTCTCCCTCTCACCGACGAAACTAAACCCAAAAATGAAAACTCTTTTATTCTTTATCTTTTTGCACAACGCTTCTTCTTTATTTCTCTCTTCTGATCTGATTGTGAACGATTCCATACACTGTAAACAATAACAAATCGAAGTATTTGTTTAATTTTTTCTCTTTCTAGGGTTTGGTTGAAGGAGGAATAGATAACAGGAAGGTTCTACAATGGCGAGTGTAACACCCCGAGATTTTCTGACTTCATTAATTAATATTTTAATAACTTTTAGGGAATTTATAATTATATTGAATTAATTTTAAAGTAGCTTAATAAGTTTCGTTTGTAACCGAATTTAAATATTAACATATGTGTATATTAAAAATACAACTACGACTTCTAAAATAAAGAGGTTTGAGTCAAATTATTATTTTATTAGAATGTGTGAGCTTATGAATCTAGAGATAATAATTATTATTATTATTATTATAATAATAATAATAATAATAATAATAATAATAATAATAATAATAATAATAATAAAATTAATATTAATAATAATAGCCATGATAAGAATACTCATAAAACCCTAGCACTCAAGACTCAAGAGCCGTCACTTCATTTTTTTTCAAAGAGACAAAAACCCATTTCCTTCTCCCTTCTCTTTCTTCCTCCTTTCCTCTCTTCTCCCTTTCCCCCCCAGTTACTGGCGGCACCACCAGGGCCCAGACAGCAGCCGGCGGCCACCTCCCTCCTTCCCCTTCTTTCACGTCCGGTAGCTGCCACACCCGGATGGCCTGACCTCGCGCGCCGCCACCGACAGCAGCCAAGGTTGCCTCATCTTCCTCTTCTCTTATTTCTTCTCATTGTAAGCTATATTTTCCCCTCTTTGTAAGCAATCCTTTACCTAATTTAAGTTTGTATGTTTTTGATATTTAATCTCTTATTATTTAGAGTTTATATTTGTTAAATTTGAGTATGTTATCTTGATTTTTGTTATGGGTTTGGTGATTATGGTGATTTGAAAATAGATATTTAGAGTTTATATTATAATGAATTTAAATGTGGTATTTTGGGTAAATTCATGAATCTTGGTTTAGATTAAGTTATATCTTGATAGAATTTAAAGTGGGTAAGTATTGGAAAGTATGAATTGAACTTGTATAAGTTAGTGTTTGATGAATTTAAATGTAGTATGTACTACTTTTGTGGCTTGGATGGTGTTTAATAATTGAAAATCTTGTATAAGCTGGGTTGATGAATGATGGCTAGTTATTGTTTATACCCATTGTTGTAGAGTAAATGATAATAATAATTACAAAAAAAAAGAGATTAAGGTTGTGATTGTCGTTAATGAAAGTATTGTCGTGGTTATAGTCGTTTGATGAGGTGGTTAGTTTGAGCTTGGTTGTTATATTGATATGTTCAATTGTGATGCTAAATTATACGACTTGGACCCAAGTTATACGAATCGTTATTAATTCGTCAAGCTACAAATTTAATTTATTCGTAATCGTTTTACTCTAAAAACATTGGAAAAATAATAAATCACTACTACCATAAGTAATATAATTGATGATTTGGTGTAATATCATATATTATGCGTCCCTAAACTTTCCCATTAGTAGTTTGATTAAAGCACAAGTATAGAGTCGCGTTAGTTCACTTGAACACATCTTTCTGTAGAATTCATTGGACTCTAATGTTATGGTTTGACTGGAATTGATGACGTAGTTCATGTGTGAACATGGGTTGAATTTATTACATGAGTGTGTTTAGAATGCGCATTAGTTTAAATTGAAACTTGTTCGGCTAATAGTGTAGTTTGTATGGAGTCAGTGCTTCTTGAATGATGTGAAGTAGGCTTATTAGTCTTACTTTTAATATGTATAGGTGCCCGGTTCATAAGAGGAGCGTAAGAACCTCCTTCGAAGTGATTTTTGCGACTTGTTATCTTGCAACTGCAGGTAAGTACACGCAGTAGCTAATTCTTGTATCTTGAATATGTTTTCTCTGCGTAGCAATATTATATGAGCTATGTTGGATATGAACTGCTATTAAATATTATTAAGTTAGTGCTACTAGTGGGAATCAACCGTAGACATAGTAGAGAATGAGTTCTGATATCGCAAGATTAGAAGGATTGTATGAGATTGAAATGGGAATAAGTCCCCTTATTTGAAGAGACATTAAGTTGGATATCTACTGTGACTCCACTGGATTAGTTCCCGGAGGCATTGACCGTCTATATATGGTCGCTGTACGGGGGTATGATCATACTTTGCCATTGGGCGCCGGCATGGCCGTCACCGTCCTTGGCTGAGGTGTTGCCATGTGGGTCTTGCAAACCCCAATATGGTGTCCTCTAGTCACATAAGAGGATATATGGAATTAATGAAGAGATAGAAAACGGTGAAGACATTGTGAAGTATATAGAATTGAGAATATAGATGGAGTAGATGCTTACACATTGGGGGTGTCTTCCCCACCTCGTTTGTTGTATTTGATTGTTGGTTATATATACATAACTTGTTATTAGTTAGTGACGTGTGCTGTTTGTTTCCTTGTTGATGGCTTGTCTTTGATGGTCCTGCTATGACACGTTGGTCTATGACTTTACGTTGAGCAGTAGGGGTATCATAGATAGATCTTCCAGGTTTTGGAGTTTCCTTGCATTGCATATAGGGGGGAATTTGACTGAGAACCTTGACGCGTGCCATGTTCTAACTATTTTGACGCTACATGTATTTTTTTTTTTTTAATTGAAATCGTGTATGTTTTTGGCTTGAGGCAATTGTCCTCCTTGTTGTATAAGTTATCTCCGCTGCGTAGTAACTTGCATGATTTTAAAGTTCTAAGTCTTTCTAAAACGCAAGCGTCGACACGGAACCACGATCCATGCTTAGCATGTCGACAGAGGATTTGGCGATGTCTCTTCCGCCGTGATCTTTGTTATGAGGTTATTGGTGCCTTTTCTTTATGATAATTTTCTCTTATTGTTTAATCCTCTTGGTGTGTGAAATTCCAAGGCAAATGCTGCCGAAATTTCCGTAGGATTTTGTTTGAATGTTTTTCTATAACCTCTTTAATCAAACTTAAACCTTATCCCCTATTTTATTTTATTTTAAATGTAACACCCGAATTTCCTCCGTTCTCTTTCGGTTTTGGTT
Organism: Amaranthus cruentus; assembly: GCA_019425755.1. Lineage (NCBI taxonomy): Eukaryota > Viridiplantae > Streptophyta > Magnoliopsida > Caryophyllales > Amaranthaceae > Amaranthus > Amaranthus cruentus. The sequence goes on from CM033464.1 coordinate 1,773,615, forward strand.
CTGTTCAGAGGGTCGGAAATTCAGGGGTGTTACAGGTGGTTACCAGAGCCCGTGGTTCCTATCTTTGACGCCCTGTGTTTTCAAATTCATTTAGAAATTTCCTGAAGATAGAATTTTATCGTGAGAGTTTGGGTAGATATGGGATAGATGCATATTACATTGTCATGCATAATGATTATCATTGCACGTGCATAGGTAAATAAACAATTTGTTTAGCTTATTTTAAGACTTATTTTCATGTATGTTATTTTTTTTTTTTATAATTAAAACTTATGATTGTGGTTTGAATGATGATATGATGCTAACCAATTAAGTAGAGGTGATTTATGTGTTATCCGAGTACTAATGACAATTGTTACGTATGTTGGACAATTCATGAGTTGTGTGATAGGTATTAATTACGGCAAACAGTGTATGGATAATGGACTTATAGAGAAGTTGGTTGTAACTGGTATTTCCTTTTGATTGTAAGGATAGTATAAACTTTGGTCTTATGTGCTTGAACATTTGTTCATGTTAATTGTTTTCGCAAAGCTTATCAGTTCGATATTGATCTTACACATAAATCCAATCTTTATTTGTTTGTTTGAACATTTCATTTGTCAAGTACATTCGTTCGTCATTACATAGAATATGGTGACCATAATTCTTTTGAAGATTTTTAATGATTGCGCAAGTATGATTGTAAGTAGTGTAAACACGAATAAGGATGAGGAATAAAAAAAAAATAAAATAAAAAATAAATAAATAAATAAATAAATAAATAAATAATAGGATAATATTTACACGTGATTGTAAGTGAAGTTGATTAGTTAGATAATTGATATGATAGCCTGTAAATAAAGTCTTGATCATATATTAAGGATAATATTATAGTTTTTGAAGTCAAGCTGGTGATTTATGTAAATGAAGTGGTAGCATGAGTGTGAGTTTTTTTTTTTTATTTAGTCATGCATCGAGTCATGAATTACAATCAAGAAGTGATGTAAAAGCTTAGAGTATGTTTTAAGTAAAGAGATTATGTACCCGATAACGTGAAAGATTAATTATTTAACTCATACAAGTGCACGAAAGTGTCAAGTACAGTTCGGAGTAACGTCTAACCAACCCTAATATGTTATATAAATGATTTTCAGTTAGATTTTGAAAATGTCTCCCAAGTGTGAGAGTCAGGAAGTGATGATGACCATTCTACACTATGGTGGGTTTGACCATCGACCACACCAACTTTTCGTTGTATTTTTTTTTCTTTGGTTATCAATAGTATTAAGTATCATATTAGTATAGTACATTGGATTGGCTTGTGTCGTGTTCCATGGATTGAGTGCAACGACTTAGAGAATTACATGTTTATCGTAGTATGGATCATTTTGAAGACATTGGTTAAGTTGGTAATCCAATTATAGTACTAATGGGTTGTCACGATTGAATTGAAGGATTTTATAGATAGGATAGTCATGAATGTGGTGATTGAATCATTATGAATACTGTTATATTGTTCTCGTCCAAAAGTTTATTGTAGAATGTCTTCCTAAATGTATAACTTAAATAATGATTTAGTTGCAGAACTAAAGTTCTCATCTACATATATAAAACTTACTAACGTTTTAAGGTAAAGTGTCGAGTCTTTGATTGTTTTTCTGAGATATAATTGTCAAGCTAAAATAAGTAATTCAAAAGTCAATTGAGTTGCTTAAATATTAAAGTGGGGTTTTTCTCTTTTAAATAGGAGTTTTAGTAGTATACGAGTATTTCCTGAAACTTTTCTATATGAAAATGTCTTGAAATTGACTTATATCATGTTATTATTTATTAGTAAAAGTTATAATATATGTTCATCTACTAGTAGGCTATGGTCATTAAACACTACCTTGAATGATTTTACTACCATTACTACATCAACTTCATCCATGCCTTGTTAAAACATTTGAGTATTCGTGTTGAGTTTTTGTGTGGCATAATCGTGTCTACCAATAATGTTTTCCAAACTCATACGGTGATTGAGATTGATGCTTAAAATTGGTTGATGTAATATATAACGTTTCCTAAACATCTTATGTACGTAGTGAGACCTTAAGAATCGGGTGAGAGTAAAAAAACGATAGTCAACCTATTAGCCCGAGTTATTTAGTTTATAGATATTTTGATGAATTATACACTATAAGGGTCCCTTGTTATTGATTTTGATTTTGTAAGAATCCAACCCTCATCATAATTAATATAGTATTTCATGTTTGTCATGTAATAACGACTTTAAAATCACTACTCTTTTGTCAAAAAAACGAGTTGATGTGGTTCTTCAGATGAAATATGGGTTATTGTTTTTTTTTTTATTTATTTATTTTGCTTCTTAAAGACACATGAGTTTGAGTATCAAAGGAGAAACGTGTTATTCGCAAATCCTCTGGTTTTAGATTGTATTTCGTAAATACATAATATATCTTTTATTACATAAATTGGTAACTTTATATTAAGGTGGATAGTTAAAGAATAATCATCATAAACAAATTGCACGTGAAGGGCCTATGGATTGATTCGAGAGAGCACTATTGATGAGTAAAGACTGATAATTGAGTCTTAATAAATGCTTATATGCGTGATATTTTTGTTATCAGATGATAATGTGAAGAAGAATCGTGATGATTTTAAAGCGTTAACTAAATAGAACAATAATTGAAACTTGTTTTTATATAAAAAAATAAATAAAAAAAAATTGTCTTCTCATGGCCTTCTAGGCAGTTACAAGACAAGGATAAAATAACCTAATGATGAGGTGAAATGAGCGTCTTTGCACACATAAGATACAAGTAAATATTTTAAGTACTTTAGAGTATCTCATTGATCACCACTTTATCCTGCTAGTGTTTTGAAATGATAACACTTATATGAGACTCCAAATGAAGCCGATTTTACATATGTTACTGTTTTAATAATGATTGGCGTGATACGTGGTAAATTAAGTTTGAAGAGTAACTTCATGAAGATAATGTAGTCCTAATAAAAGTCAGAAGCGTTTCAAATCTAAATATTGAAGAAACGAAAATGAATATGTGAATAGTTATAATTTGAGAGATGAAGCGAGATAAAGAATTATGTCCTAAACAATTATTATACAAAATCATTATTATGCGATAAATAGAGTTAGATAATATTAGCACTGGTGTCAAGAAGTGTTTTGATTTGATGTTACTAATTCAATGGATCGTAATAAACATGTAATGAAAAGAGTTTTGAAATTTTAACGTGTTTTGATACAAACATTTATGTTAAAGTTGTCATTTCTAAGTTCGCATCTTAGGTTGAAGGGTGATTGAATCCCACTTATTTGCAAGGGAATAATTATAATGCATAATTTCAAGTGCTGCATTATTTTGTTAGCTTTGTGTTGTTTGTACTTTAGTATAGTGTTAAGATTGTTGATGTAACAGTCATATGGTTGAGATAACGGTGTTATAACTAGTTAGAGGTAGTGTCGTGATAAAAATGTTATGGTGTAGAATAGATATTATGAAATTAGTATCGGTATCGCAACTTTATCAAACTTGTATGATTGATGACTGCTTTGCTATTTATATTGGAAATTCTTGTGATGTATACTTAAAATGTCATCTTTAGTACTATTGTTATATATGTACATGATGCATTACTTTAGTCATACCTTAGTTTGCGATTTTATCTTGATAAATCCTATACTTTCAACATATCTAGTCGTATGGTAAATGAACAACTGAAAAATGTTGGCGACCTCTATGTTGCCATTCCTGATTCTAAATCATCCTCATATTATCGTTATTAGAATTCGATATCATGATGGATAAAGGAGGGTATTGTTAAACAATTATGATATGTGTATTAGTATGATGGTTGTGAGCGTATAATTATTAGCTACGGTAACTTGCAAAAATGAGGTACATATAATTGGATCATACACTTGAAACATGTATTATGTTCGGAGTTATTAATTTGATTTGTTAATCTACTAACCGAGTCATGATGTATAATTTAATGTTATAAAATAATTTGATCATATATGATTAGTGAAAAGAACATTTCATGTTATGTAAAGAGTTAGGATTATGATATGATAAGTAAAGTTAACGGTGAATCAATTTGGGGTTGATAACCAATCAGTTTTGTAAGAATCACGCATCCTTAAGTCTAGGGCGCTTAATGGTAATACGAGTTAAGTGTTGAGCAACTTTATACTCTTTACTTTTGAGACTTTGTTGTTTTGATATTTTACCCCCATTTATGGTCTAAGTTACAATAGTTGAACCTTTCGTACATCGCAAGATTATCACAAAGTACGACCTTAGGTGGTCACGTAGAAGTGGAAAAGTTGTTTAAAGAATTTAGATAACAGGACATTTCGTGTTGTTACGATCTCAAGTAATACACTTTATAAGTCGCGTGTGCTAGATCCCTTACTTTTGTAAACATTAAGGAGAGTTGTCTTAGTAAGAAACATATTGAGACCTAGATACTAAGGTGTGTGGTACTGAGATCAGAGATATTAAATAATTAGAATGCCATGGTCTAACCATTCTATCCTTGCTTATGTTTCGAGGTCAGTAAGTTACGGGGTCGTAACTAAGTTCTTAAGGGGGGTAGAATGCGTTAGATTTTCGCGTGTTGGCATGCATTTTCTCGTCTATGATAACAATATATTGCAATTTTCATGCTTTTGATTGATTGTTGAACCAAATTTGTGATATCTACATGTTTTCGATTAATTTTTTTAATTAAATTGTGTGATATTCACATGCTTGTGATTAGTTGTTGGGTCAATGTAGGTGATTACGAACACTCGAAATGAAACAAGAATAAATATGTTTTGATTGATTGAGTATCCTTGTGTCAATGGTGTCGATAAGGACACGATTCTTACGTCAATTCATGAGCTGAAATAGATAAAACACCTTCTCGAGTTACTATAAACATAATTTTTTTTTTCTGGGTTGTACTCTTGTTACCTCAGTTTCGGGGACGAAACTCTTTTTAAGGGGGGTAGTCTGTAACACCCCGAGATTTTCTGACTTCATTAATTAATATTTTAATAACTTTTAGGGATTTTATAATTATATTAAATTAATTTTAAAGTAGCTTAATAAGTTTCGTTTGTAAACGAATTTAAATATTAACATATGTGTATATTAAAAATACAACTACGACTTCTAAAATAAAGAGGTTTGAGTCAAATTATTATTTTATTAGAATGTGTGAGCTTATGAATCTAGAGATAATAATAATAATTATAATAATAATAATAATAATAATAATAATAATAATAATAATAATAATAAAATTAATATTAATAATAATAGCCATGATAAGAATACTCATAAAACCCTAGCACTCAAGACTCAAGAGCCGTCACTTCATTTTTTTTCTAAGAGACAAAAACCCATTTCCTTCTCCCTTCTCTTTCTTCCTCCTTTCCTCTCTTCTCCCTTTCCCCACGATTCTGCACCTGCCTGGCCTGCATGAACCTGCCACCTCCTCCTTCCCCTTCTTTCCGTCGCAGGTACGCCACACCGGTGGCTGACCTGCATGGCCAGCCAACCATGACCAAGGTTGCCTCATCTTCCTCTTCTCTTATTTCTTCTCATTGTAAGCTATATTTTCCCCTCTTTGTAAGCAATCCTTTACCTAATTTAAGTTTGTATGTTTTTGATATTTAATCTCTTATTATTTAGAGTTTATATTTGTTAAATTTGAGTATGTTATCTTGATTTTTGTTATCGGTTTGGTGATTATAGTGATTTGAAAATAGATATTTAGAGTTTATATTATAATGAATTTAAATGTGGTATTTTGGGTAAATTCATGAATCTTGGTTTAGATTAAGTTATATCTTGATAGAATTTAAAGTGGGTAAGTATTGGAAAGTATGAATTGAACTTGTATAAGTTAGTGTTTGATGAATTTAAATGTAGTATGTACTACTTTTGTGGCTTGGATGGTGTTTAATAATTGAAAATCTTGTATAAGCTTGTGTATGTGACATGGTTGATGAATGATGGCTAGTTATTGTTTATATGACATTACTTATGGGGGTGTGACTAGTATTGTTGATACCCATTGTTGTAGAGTAAATGATAATAATAATTACAAAAAAAAAGAGATTAAGGTTGTGATTGTCGTTAATGAAAGTATTGTCGTGGTTATAGTCGTTTGATGAGGTGGTTAGTTTGAGCTTGGTTGTTATATTGATATGTTCAATTGTGATGCTAAATTATACGACTTTGACCCAAGTTATACGAATCGTTATTAATTCGTCAAGCTACAAATTTAATTTATTCGTAATCGTTTTACTCTAAAAACCTTGGAAAAATAATAAATCACTACTACCATAAGTAATATGATTGATGATTTGGTGTAATATCATATATTATGCGTCCCTAAACTTTCCCATTAGTAGTTTGATTAAAGCACAAGCATAGAGTCGCGTTAGTTCACTTGAACACATCTTTGTGTAGAATTCATTGGACTCTAATGTTATGGTTTGACTGGAATTGATGACGTAGTTCATGTGTGAACATGGGTTGAATTTATTGCATGAGTGTGTTTAGAATGCGCATTAGTTTAAATTGAAACTTGTTCGGCTAATAGTGTAGTTTGTATGGAGTTAGTGCTTCTTGAATGATGTGAAGTAGGCTTATTAGTCTTACTTTTAACGTGTATAGGTGCCCGGTTCATAAGAGGGGCGTAAAAACCTCCTTCGAAGTGATTTTTGCGACTTGTTATCTTGCAGCTGCAGGTAAGTACACGCAGTAGCTAATTCTTGTATCTTGAATATGTTTTCTCTGCGTAGGAATATTATATGAGCTATGTTGGATATGAACTGCTATTAAATATTATTAAGTTAGTGCTACTAGTGGGAATCAGCCGTAGACATAGTAGAGAATGAGTTCTGATATCGCAAGATTAGAAGGATTGTATAAGATTGAAATGGGAATAAGTCCCCTTATTTGAAGAGACATTAAGTTGGATATTTACTGTGACTCCACTGGATTGGTACCCCAGCTGGATTAGTTCCCGGAGGCATGGACCGTCCATATATGGTCGCTGTACGGGGGTATGATCATACTTTGCCATAGGGCGCTGGCATGGCCGTCACCGTCCTTGGCTGAGGTGTTGCCATGTGGGTCTTGCAAACCCCAATATGGTGGCCTCTAGTCACATAAGAGGATATATGGAATTAATGAAGAGATAGAAAACGGTGAAGACATTGTGAAGTATATAGAATTGAGAATATAGATGGAGTAGATGCTTACACATTGGGGGTGTCTTCCCCACCTCGTTTGTTGTATTTGATTGTTGCTATATATACATAACTTGTTATTAGTTAGTGACGTGTATTGTTTGTTTCCTTGTTGATGCCTTGTCTTTGATGGCCTTGCTATGACACGTTGGTCTACGACTTTACGTTGAGCAGTAGGGGTATCATAGATAGATCTTGCAGGTTTTGGAGTTTCCTTGCATTGCATATGGGGGGAATTTGAGTGAGAACCTTGACGCGTGCCATGTTCTAACTATTTTGACGCTACATGTATTTTTTTTTTTAATTGAAATCGTGTATGTTTTTGGCTTGAGGCAATTGTCCTTCTTGTTGTATAAGTTATCTCCGCTGCGTAGTAACTTGCATGATTTTAAAGTTCTAAGTCTTTCTAAAACGCAAGCGTCGACACGGAACCACGATCCATGCTTAGCATGTCGACAGAGGATTTGGCGATGTCTCTTCCGCCGTGATCTTTGTTATGAGGTTATTGGTGCCTCTTCTTTATGATGATTTTCTCTTATTGTTTAATCCTCTTGGTGTGTGAAATTCCAAGGCAAATGCTGCCGAAATTTCCGTAGGATTTTGTTTGAAAGTTTTTCTATAACCTCTTTAATCAAACTTAAACCTTATCCCCTATTTTATTTTATTTTAAATGTAACACCCAAATTTCCTCCGTTCTCTTTCGGTTTTGGTTCCGTTCAGAGGGTCGGAAATTCAGGGGTGTTACAGCGACGCATGTAAGTCTTTTTCTCATCATTTAGATCTGGTTTAATTAAGTTTATGATGATGTTTGAATCTCTGTCTTGTGTCGTACGTCTAGATCGAGGTACTCCAAGTGAGAGACAAATAATGGCGTTTATGTCGTTCGTTGGAAGAGTATTGTTCATCTTTGTCTTCATCCTCTCTGCTTGGCGTTCGTTGGAAGAGTATTATTTGTTCTCATTGTTTGAATCTCTGTCTTCATCCTTTTTTACCAATAGATCTGGAAGGGAAAGAAACTGAATAGGATGTGGTTTTTGATTTTTTGATTGTGAATTGTATATTCTTGATTTTTGATTGTAAATTGTAAATTGGATCTTGGTAGAAGGTTTTTGATTTTTTTTATATGTATATGAAAATTGTTCTTAAAATTAGTATATGTGAAGTATTTGTTCTTACAATTAGTATAGATGAATGCTACTGGTTTTAATGTTCTTGCAATTAGTATTTGTTCTTACAATTAGTATAAAACGAAATGAAAAAAAAAATAATAATAACCTCAAAGGCTGCAGTCATTGCCAAAACCGAAGCCAATAATCAAGTTTTTTTTTTTTGTTCTATAAATGGGGTATAGGCTGCGGTTTTTAGGACCGCAAACAATAATATTTTTCATCTGCTGCTATTACTAATGCTGTGAGTCAAAACCGCAGCCTATACCCCCAAAAAAACCGCAGCCTATGTGCTTTTTTCCACTAGTGTATGTTATGACTAAAGGTCACTATGACTATGTATAGTTACTGTTTTTTCTTTGGTAATTTTGAAATTGTAAAAATACACTGTGGCAGATGCAAACAGGTTATTAAGCATAGTTATGCACCTGCTAACTTTAGGTATAAATACTTAGATAGTTGCACTTTAGATAAATACACTTTAGGGTTGCTAACTTTTCTAATGCTGGAAAATACTTAGAAAATTGCACTTTAGTTATAAATTTGCCTCCCAGCTTAGAGATTTGTTCAGCAATGACTGGACATTCAAAGACAAATCTAAGGGGAGTAACTCTTCTTAAAGATGAAGATCATTTACTTCTGGAAGTACAAAGGACATTACACCTTTAGAAACTTGCAAATAAAAGAGAAATAAGATCATGTTTGGGATCTGAAAATTTCAAACAAAAACTTCCCCTTATAAACTTCTTGGTTGAAGCTGGTATTGGTTGAAGCAGAGCTCTAAAACAATTAAAAGTCCAAGAGGTAACAATTGCCAACTAGGCAATCAACAAGAGTACGATAAATGATTTACAAAAGACTTCTCTACTAATGCAGAAAAGTTGTCTACTAATGCACCAAAACAAGTAAAAAGTTGTCTAAAAACAACATTGACATGGTTCTCCAGGATTATCTACTAATGTTTTTTCAATCTTTCCATCAAACCCAATACAAAACAAACCAATTGATACAAACTTTACCAATGTTTTATAACAACTTAAAACAGACAAACTTTAGAAAAGGTCTCTATTCCGCTTCAGTAAGTTCAACAAACTTTTCCCTTGATATGATCTCCTTGTTGAAACCAATTTTCTCAGAGTTTTCCCAAATAAAACTTGCTTACAGTCAAAGAAAATTACATTATTAGAGAGATTCACATTACACTAATGAGAACATTTAGCATTTATCTAAATGTGTCATAAATTGCATTAAGCAGATCAAATGAACATGAAGTTCTGCCTACAGTCAAAGAAAACTACATTATTAGAGAAAGTCACAATGAACAAGAACTTTCCAATTGTAACAAGTAGACAGATCAGGAGTAAAAGGCAACTACCATTACAAATCTATCACAAAAAAACATGAAGTTCTGCCTAGGGTTAATCAACACACTACCATTACAAATTCAATAAGCTAGGCATTGGTTTTCAAACGGTATGTAGCATGCAGTATACAACACCATGTCTAAAAAGGAGTCATTTTTAGCACCACTATGAAAATCCAACCACAAACTGCTAGAGCTTAAAAACCACCACAGTAACCAAAAATTGTTACACAGTAACCAATGAACAAGAACTTTCTAATTGTAACAAACATTATCTACTAATGTTTGTTAACCCTTTACATCAAACCCAATTTACACTATTTTAGAGTCACAAAAATTGTTCCCAACAAAAGCCAAATAAAGCATAGGGCAACTCACATTTAATCTCCCTTCAACTACAGTAATTAGAATATATACAGTAATTAGATTTACCCTTTCCATCAAACCCAATATAAGACAAAAGCTTAAAACTTTATCAAATGTTTTACAGCAACTAAAACCAAAAGAATTTTTCATACCAAGTGCAAACTTCAATGCTTCATTTAAAACATTAGCGAATCTTTGCTCTTCTGATAGAAACTTGTTTGGCATTGGCGCGTCTTTTATCCTTAAAATTGGACAGCTCATCTAAAACATTGGATCTTTGTTTGTTAAAATCAGATAACAACAAGCAATTTTAGCTCTAGCAACATGTTTCAGTGGAGCCTACATAAGAAGAAAAAAAAATTAATTAGAAAGTTTTAATTAAAATGTCAATTAAAAAATACAATTAAAAGATAATATTAAGAAGAAAATCGTAACTGCACACCGGAAATCAATTGTTCCCTCGAAAAACAACATGCTTATCATCATGAATACATCGCTTTCTATGTTGGTCCTTGCAGTCGTTTTCCAATTAGTGGAAACTCGTTCAATTTTCCACAGAGGAATAACATTAGTAAACTACATCTTTTCATCAAAAATGGTTGACAGCAAATCTTTCTACAAAACATTCATTTAAATATTTATTAAATAAAAATTCATATTATAAGCAACATAGGCAAAGGTTTTTAAGAAAAATAAAATGTTACACATACCATAGTATCGCCTAGTCTTTTAATTTGTTGTTCCGAAATAGCCGTATGATTCACATTATCAATCCATTGGACTATTTTTAACTTCATATTCAAAAGAAGTAAAAAGTATTGACTGCCCTTGAGTATCGGAACAACAATCTGTATATTATATATCACTAAATCAATAAAATATCTAAAATAGTGATTAAATAATAGTAACCATAATAACTAAAGTAGTAACTATATAAGTCAATCATTAAAAAATCTATAACTATTACTAAAACAAAACACGGATGACATCATCACTTTTTAAAATTGCTTACATGTCACAACCTCAATAAAAGTTTTCCCTCTAAAACTAAATGATGATGTCATTGTCATTAACACTAATATTTATATCTTTGACTTTACTACTTTGTAATTATGACTATTATATTATCCATATTGATTGATTTTTTTTACTTTTTAGGTTATATACTTATATTATTTAATGTATTAGAAACCCATGTATTTTATTTCTTTTTTTCAATTATTTATATAATCTTTTCAATTTTATTTATAAAATGATTATAAAATCTTAGTTTATACAAATATGTAAGAAATTTTAATAAACGTCGTGTATCGCACGGGAACTATCTAGTATCTTACCAAATCAAACTCCATCAAATCAACTTTATTAAAATTAACCCATTCAACCCATGAATCATAAACAGTATCTATTCGTTCAGAACCACCGTTAATATCAAAATCCAACAAAGCAAGATGTAAAAAATAATAAAGATGGTATAAGTAAAAATATTTCAAAATTAATCAACAATGACAATAAAAAGTTAATTTATAATAAAAATGTTATGAAACTTACACTAGAACTAGCACTAAAAAAGAACCTTTTAAAAGATTCCTTATTCTTTTCATTCTCATTAAGTAAAAAACACCAACAATCAACGACATTAACATGAGTTAACTTTGAAGGATCCCCCAAAGTATAAAACTCTTCCCGTTTAGTTCTCAAATAATCATCAAAATTCACCAGCAATTCACTGTCAAAATAAAGAATAAAATAAATAAAAAAATAAAAAAACATACATGAATTAGAAAAACAAAAAAACAAAAACAATAAACTCACCTACTGTTAAAACATTCATCATAAACAATACAATAATCGACCACTTCTTGAAGCAACGACCCGAGTGTTCTCATGTATTTTTTGTTCGATTTCATTTAATGTGAAACATAGGCGAATTTATCAACAACACCTCTATACGGAATCGAACACTTTGCCCTACCATGTAAAAATACATTCTCAAACCCATGGCTTTCAAAAATAACTGAATTGTTTGACACATCATTAACAACCTCCTCGACAACTTTATCGCACTCAACTGTATCAACATCATCCAAAAAAAATCACCCAATACACCATCAAAAAAGTCATCACCCTCATTCACTTGTCCATTGCCCTCCCCCGCAAGACTACCCTCATTCACCATCTTTGGAATAGAGGTGACCCATTTGACTATATCAACAATCTCATTAATGGTATTCAAAACAATAGGACTCATTAAAAAACGTTGGGTTTGTTAAAAAGGTGTAGATGACGTTGAAGGAACATCGGGTTGAGGGACAGGAGGAGAAGACAGTGAACGTTTTTTGTTCCAACATAAATTTAATTTTGTCCATGTAAAAACTAGACACAACTTGAGTGTCCCTCCTCATCAGCAAAAGTAGCTCATATATTTCCTTCAAAAAGAAACATAAATCAGTATACATAATGTTGTTTAAAAGAAGGTAACTATATTGAGAATGAAAGTGATAATATTTAAAAAGAAAGTAACTTGTTCACATAGACAGTAACTATGTTGAAAAAAAAATAACTATGTTGAAGAGAAGGGATTGTTGAAAAAGAAAGTAACTATATGAAAAAGAAGGTAACTATGTTGAAAAACAAGTAACTATGACATGTTATATAAAAAATATAAATATGAAAGCAGCATAAAAAAAGTAAGATTATACTTACATCCCCAGCTAATTGGCGTATATTAGAATTCCGCATTGCATTCAGAAGCAATTGAAACTCAATTTTCTCATCGCTTTGCGGTGGTTGATCTCTAAAAGTTTGTTCACTTGAACTTGGATGTCCAACATCGATGTGGTTCACCTTTACCCCCAACGCTTGCCCACTCTCAAAAACCATTGACTCACTAATAGGATATGTGGTCAAGATTATACCATTACCAAAATGATGAGCGGATACTTCCTCCTTAATTCTTTTGGAAACATCCTTATCAGTCCAACAAGAGATAAGAGGTAAAGAGGATGGCAAGGAAATATTCTTAAACTTCAACCGATGGAATATAATCTCTAACAAAACAATACAACCCCAAAAGAATTGCAAATTTCCTTTTCGATATCGAACTACAGAATCACAAAGATGATCCAAGACATACTTACACCAATTGAATGTACTAATCTTATCCGGATCAACTATAGACTTTACAATCTTAAGATCAATTGTTCTGTTATGGGTAGGAGCTAAAAAAGAAGAAATAGCATGCAAAACAAAAAGTTGTTTGAACTCATCACCACCATCAGTCATCTTAGGGATCAAACGTTCAAGCAGTTCTACGGGAATAGCAGCATTCGTATCTTCAAACCCAAAAAAGATCTAAATTCCTACTTCAAAGGGAAATCAGGATTATATTTGTTCGCACACCTTGAAACTACTTCTACGTCCTTGTTTGAGTTCAATGGTAGGCAAAACACATCATATACATCGTGTTCAGAAATCGCAAAGCACTTCAAAGAGTCTATACAAAACATACAACTACCAGGATCAAAACTATCTACAAGCCAACCAAGCATGGTAGTTGGATTTCTACACAACTTCAAACTAAGAAGGCCCCCAAAACCTATTTCTCTAACTGAAGTTTTTTGCTTCTCAGTGAAACCCCTCATCAATTTGATCAACTGAAAAGGTCTACTTTTTGTTTGAAAAGTAGATTTCAACCTATCAACAACAAGAAATTATACAATGTTCATAACTACACATATAAAGAATTAACTAAAATAAGCAAAAAACTTAATGCTACTATGTTCTTAGAAAAAGATATTATGTTATCACTAAACGTTACTATGACAATTAATAGTTAATGTCTTCTTTATAAAGTTAATCATATAGAGTAGTAAATAACAGCCTCAGCATCACAACAATTAACTAAAATAAGCAAAAAACTTAATGCTACTATGTTCTTAGAAAAAGATACTATGTTATCACTAAACTATGACAATGAATAGTTATTGTCTTCTCTATAAAGTTAATCATATAGAGTAGTAAATAACAGCTTCAGCATCACAACAATTAACTAAAATAAGCAAAAAACTTAATGCTACTATGTTCTTAGAAAAAGATACTATGTTATCACTAAACGTTACTATGACAATGAATAGTTACTGTCTTCTCTATAAAGTTAATCATATAGAGTACTAAATAACAACCTCAGCATCACAACAATTAACTAAAATAAGCAAAAAAGTCTAAAATTACAATGTTGGAATTTTAAAAAAGTCTAAAAAGTCTAAAATCACAACAACTATAAAGTTAATCGTTTGTAACCTTGAACAATAAAACCTAAAATACCAAAAATGCATAATAAAACCTAAAATAAACACATACCAAAAGCCTTGAATGGAATTGAAGAACTTGAAGAATTTGAAGAAGATGGACGATCGCAAAATCTTCGAATAATAATCGAATGTAGCCTTGAACGGAAGAATTTGAAGAACTTAGAATAGATAATGAAGAAATTGAGTTAATCTTTGAAAATATACTGAATAAATTGAGTTCGTCTTCGAAAAATTCCGAAAGAGATGAACTAAATTGAAGAAGTACAATTAGGTCAATGGATTTGTAACGGTCCAGCTTAAGTGACCCGGATAATCATATGAAAATATGACCCCGATTCACAGATTGGACACTTAGAGGAACCGCTCCTTCCAAGATCGTCAACGTTCCATCGATAAAGGAATATAACTAAGCAAAAATAAAACATAAGATGGTAACGAGTCTACGGTAATCCCAAATTACAACTTGAGATCCCATTGGCCTCTAGACGAATTAAGAAAAATACGACACAACAACCAAACCAACTAAGTTCTGTTCAAAACTGAAAATTATTCTTGTCATAGTTTTATTACATAAGAGATGCAGTCTTGGTGGTATAGGTCCTAGATTGAGTCCTCACTCCAGTCCCCACCTGCAATCAACCTGCTAGTCGTCGAATGGCAACAAATAGCAAGTTCCAAAGAACAAATCCAATACACGTCAGAGACAGCATACAATTAATCAACAAGTGGAATACAAGCAAAGTGTTCATCCTAGCATGCATAGGCTCTAATATATTCATGTC
This sequence comes from Amaranthus cruentus, assembly GCA_019425755.1. Taxonomy (NCBI): domain Eukaryota; kingdom Viridiplantae; phylum Streptophyta; class Magnoliopsida; order Caryophyllales; family Amaranthaceae; genus Amaranthus; species Amaranthus cruentus. The sequence continues at coordinate 1,788,869 of CM033464.1, forward strand.
CTGTTCGGGTCATCCAAGTCATTAAATATCCAATTCCTTTTTGGAGGAATACACTTGGGAGAGCTAATCCCAAGGCAACCACCGACCTAAGACGTTGCCCGTCCTGTTCGGGTCGTCAGAGGTTAAAGTATGCATACCCCCATGGTGACCGTAATGATCCAAAACTGCCATGAGAATAATAATTATATAATGCAATCCAAAATATTAACCCCCTTGGGATAACCAACACATAAATCCTCAATTTCCAAGTTTAACTTGTTTCAAATTATTTGAGGTGTCTAATCCTTATGTGAGTCACAATGCCATAATCAAGAATGAAACAACATTACTTGCACAACCACATAAATAGTATGGTCTAAGCGTGTACCTTTAAGCACGGCAACCAACGATATTCAAGCACTACAGGAATTTCACCCTCTTATGAATCGAGGTCCTAAACATCACACACACAAAACGAACACGTATTAGAACGTTTTTACACATTCAACTCATTTCATACCACTAAAATATCAATAAGACTTGATAATTTTAATTGATTTCATCAAATTTCTAATAGTTTAAAATTCCATATTTGACCAGAAACTTAAACTGCCAATTTGGACAGTTTAAAAAATTCAAATGAAGAATCCGACTTCACCACTGCGTCCGGAACGCATCAATTACCTTGGGTACCAATTTTCATAATTTCTAACATCCATTTACTATTTTTAATTATTTTAAGCGTTTAAACTACTTTTAACACATCGGTTAAATAAAACGACAACGAAACGCACCCAACACATTGAAAATGAGGCGCCACATCGAGACAGCTATTGCTGTCTGGAAAGTTCGTGTTACTTAACTATTATTTCTCATGTTTATTATTCGAATTAATAGTATTACACACATAAATCCCTCCATCATCAAAACACAAAATCATTAAACTAAAACATTCTAATACACAAGACCTCTCAAAACACTGTAAAATTAATAAATTAAAGTAATAGAATTAAATACTTGATCCTCTCACAAATTAAATTTTGTAGAGAATCATAAACCAAAATACCCCTTTGTATCTAATTATATACATATAAATAAATACAATCCCTTAAACAAATCAAATTTTGTTAAGGAGTTTATAAACTCGTGAATACTTATTTCACTTAATCCATACATTTAAATTTCTGCTAGCAACTGAAATTTTGCTAGAGAAATTTAGATCATGAAGCAAATTTATTTAAATATTATAAAAAATAGGTTTTATTCTTATAACAAATTTGAATTTTTGTTAAAGAATATAAATCAATGAAAGATCTTATAAAATTTTGACTTAACCCTTTTAGCAAATCAATTTTGTTAAAGGATTATATATAAAATGTAAAATATAATTTATTTTAATGGTAAAAATTTAATATTAACACTTAAATTTCACTTACACTTGATTTGGAATTTGGATGAACACAAAGTTCTTAATTTTTTTTATTTTTTTAATTTTTTGTGAGAACCGAAAATCAAGAAGAGGGAAAGAAAAAGAGAGAAATTCTTTAAGGTAAAAGCAAGTGAAAAGGAATGAAAGTCTTGCATAAGAAGGGTTTTTAAAGGAAAACAATCACCCTTTAAGCTCCCCTTTAACTCCCTCTTAATTTCCCCATAATAACCGCCCCCCCTTCACTAACTCACCTTTTAATATTTATTTATTTATTTTTTGTCAATTAATTAATTATTTGTTTAATTGCCTTGATTTAATTTTTATCACACATGTACAATTTCATTAAAGATTAAAAACTAAATGACGATAACCTTGTACGCGATAAAACACGATACCATTTGTCACATATTAACTCACTTAAATTTCTTATACTTGACTATTATTAATTGATTTTAATACGGAATATTCTAAAAAAATTATGGGGTGTTACAGGATTCATGGTGAGGAGAAAAGAGTATGCAAAAGAGATGGGAGAGGAAGAGTACAATTCAGTTAATGAATTATGAAGAGATACTAACACAAGCAAACCCATTCAACTTCTTGAACCGGATTGAAAGAAATGAAGGTGAACCGCGTGCAAAATTAAACGCGTAAAATTACCTATTGAACCGCGTGCAATGATAAATACATCCTGACCATTGATATAAAAAATCGACGGCTCAAAATCCTTCTCACCCTTCTCATTTTCACACCCCTTCTCATTTGATCCTAAATCATATATATATATATATATATATATATATATATATATATATATATATATATATATAAATATATATATATATATATATATATATATATATATATATATATATATATATATATATATATATATATATATATATATATATATATATATATATATATATATATATATATATATATATATATATATATAGGATCTAATAGGAAGGGGTTTGAAAATAAGAAGGATAGGAAGGAATTTCATCCTTAGACTTAGATCAATGGTCCACCTTGCACTTTAAAAAATTTGTGATGCTTTCTTAATTAATATGTGATAATTCTGCTATGACAAATTCCTTTTAGACCGTTAGATCTTAATCAATCAACGGTAGCCACTCCTTCCTATCCTTCTTATTTTCACACCCCTTCTTATTGGATCTCTACCCTATATATATATATATATATATATATATATATATACAATCTCCAACTTTTTTTAAAAAATTCCCATTGTAATTTGGGAAAGAATGAAGGTGGTTATGAACACCACTTTTATTATATGGAATTTATTTGCAGGTATATGAGTTTAAAATTTTTTGGATTATTCAGTTTACAAACGGAACTCTGCCAAAACTTTTGTAGAATTTTGTACTTGGTGAACTTCATAATGTGTTTTTTGTTTTGTTATTTGCTTTCAAGGTTACAATATAGCTATAGCTTATTTTATGGATTGCGTTAATAAATAATGTATTTATTTTAATTTGCTTTGTTTATCATTTGTTTTGAAGGAGTATAGATGAAGTTCGTGAGCAATGGGCAAAGTACTTTAGAT